>AYEL01087279.1:0-10168 GCA_000484575.1 Olivierus martensii | reverse complement strand
AATTTATCTTCTACAGACGTCGGTGGGTTCGGGTACTGGGTGAGGCGGTCCCACGGAAGCATAATTTCTCGTCCAAGGTGTAATTTCGCCGGAGTATATTGGGTGGAGTCTTGGACGGTTGATCGGATGGCCATTGCTAATTGTTGGAGGTGTATGTCCCAATCTCGGTGATTCTTGTCAATGTACGCTGAGATCATACATCCTAAGGTTCTATTGACTCGTTCTGTTAAGTTGGATTGCGGATGATAAGGAGTGGTGAATACATGCTTAATCCCCAACTGGGTGCAGACTTCGGCCATCAAATGGGAGATAAATTGTGGCCCGTTATCTGAAACTAAAGTCTTTGGTAAACCATATCTACAAAAATACTCGTTCACCATACATTTTACGACTGTTTCTGCTTTTATGTCTCTCAACGGGAAAAGTTCTACCCATTTACTAAAGTAATCAGTCATTGCCAAAATATAATTATTATTTTTCCTGGATCGCGGATATGGACCCATATAGCTGACATTTTGTACAATTTTGTCGGAAATTTAAATTTTTCAAAAATGATTTAAACGGCAATAGGTGCGCAATCCGATTGTTAATGACCCTGCCAAATATTTATACGATCGGTTAAAATTTTTTTTTCTCAAATTTCAAGAGTTCGATCCTTTTTCCTTTAACAAAGAATAACTCTAAAACGAAACAACCTATCTTAATGTGGTAAAAGGCATTTTATAGTAGATTTGTTCCTGATTCTGCTCGTGCCAATTAGGGTGCGTAAATAAGCATCAAAACTTTTTTAACTTGCACGTACACTCTTACCCCGTTTCGGGTTAAGTGCGAACAGCTGACATTTTGTACGATTTTGTCGCAAATATAAAATTTTCATAAATGATTTAAACGGTATTAGCTGTGGAATGCCATTGTTAACGACCCTGCCAAATATCTATACGATAGGTTGAAATACTTTCGTTTAAATTCCAACTTTGTAAAAACCTTGTGCACTTACCCCACTCCACCTTATCTTTAAATTTTCAGATTTCAAAATTTTATTAGAAAAAATATTTACAAACAAACAGGTGAGAATTTCAATAGTTTATAAATTCTGATACTCCGGTAAAGGTATATTTAATGAAAATCAGTCACGAAAGATACAAGTTGTTTCAAAATTCGTACTCAAATAGTAAAAAAAATACAGATTCAGATACATAATCACTTGTAACGCAAATAATTTAAATAATTATTGAAATAACGTATAATTTTATTATAAAATAAAATCTTAAAAAAATATCGAACTCTAAAAGTAAATAAATTGTAAATTAATTTCCTAAACGAAAATCAAAACAATGATTGCATGAATAGTGCATTATAAAATATTTTAATGATAAATATTATAATTTGTATTATTATTTAAATTACTGTTTTATTTTTTATTCTCCAGACAAATTGTAAAGAAACGCTCAAACAAACAATGCATCTTGTTATCGTCTCTTAAAGCAATTATAATAATCTACTACAGCGTATAAATTTGGCTTAAACTTTAATTTTAAATAAAATCCTTATAAAAGTAATAATGTTTAATAAGCTAGTAGTTACTGGTATAATCAACCAGAAGCAATTGTTTTTCTTATTCGTATTATAAACATATTACACGATTACACGATATATTCTTATCATACATATTGTTTACTATTATCAAACATACCATCGTTGTCGAGGTTTAAAATTTTTATTTATTCTCAAAATTTTTTCAAATTAGAAAATAAATTAATATAAATGAAAATTTTAAGGAAAGAATCCCGATAGTTCTGCATAAAGATAAACATATTGCAAAACGCTTTTATTAATTTTTTTACAGTTTTATTGTTTACTATATATGATAGTAAACAGTTAAAATTAAAAAAAGACATATTTTGGAATCGATATTAAAAGATGTTTAAAATAGAAACACGAACTAATATGGATTGCTATTTGTAAAAATTTAAACATTGGTGAATCCCCGACCGAAGCAATTCCGCTTTCGACTTATATTTGATAAAAATAAATAACATTTTTGAAATCAACTCGAACAATTTTTTAGATGACGTTCACTCCATAATATAAATGATAGTTTTCGATTTTCAAATTTGATTATTCCAATTAAGATGGTACTAAATTTTAAAATCTTTCTTTTGAAGAATAAGAAATTCTGCGATATACAATATTATTCGAATAATATAAAAAACAACCAATTAATTTGAATTATTAATTGTTTTTTTAAATAGATCGAAATTACAAAAACTTCTTAATCCCTTTTCCGATTTTGGCATTGTTTTCGCCAACTCGAAGATGTTGAATGTTCTATATTTATTTTCTGAAAGATTTTGCATACAACACACAATAACATACTGACATTAATTACAGTACTGTATAGTATAATAGAGAGGAATATTATTTATCTTATTATTATTTGTATTTTTTTCAGAATAAATTTATATACATATATAATGGCTATTAAAAAGCAATTAATAATTCGAATTAATTAGTTTGTTTTTTTTTTGACATTATTCGAATAATATTGTATATCACAGAATTTCTTATTCTTCAAAAGAAAGATTTTAAGATTTAGTACCATCTTAATTGGAATAATTAAATTGGAAAATCGAAAATTATCATTTAAATTATGGAGTGAACGTCGTCTAAAAAATTGTTCGAGTTGATTTCAAACATGTTATTTATTTTTATTCAATACAGTAAGACCCCGCTTAACGCTGTTTCGATATAACGCGGTTTTTTTCGAATTCTATATTTTTGTTTATTTACTTTGGCGTGGTTTTTTGAACTTTTATTCTTACATAAATCCGAAATAGCAGGAATTTGTTGCATTGATACTCCTATGACTTCTCATAGTGCGTTTGATATCAGTGTAGTGCAGTACATATGAAAGTCTGCTGTGGTCAGAGTTCATATTTATGATCGGTAATCAATGTTATTTTACAGTAATAAAAATAACAAATTATCCCCTTTTAGTTTTAACCCGAATGCTGCCATTTTAAACTATAGTTCCCGAGGAGTCACATTTTCCTGCCGACACTCCAGCCCTGCTTTACGTTCCTTCAAGTTAAAAGGTTATCTTTCATCAATATTTTTTCATTGTTTATAGTTTACTGCAATCTGATTGCTGCTTTTTGTTCTTAAAACTTTTTATTTTCTAATTTTAAAAATTTTTCATTAATGAGTTATGAATACAAATCGATATTAGAAATAAAAAATGTCTATAATTAATGTAATACAATAGTAATATGACATATTACAAAATAAAATTTAGTCTATAATTAATGTAATACAATAGTAATAATACATATTACAAAATAAAATTAAAAAAATTCTATGTATATATTTTTTACTCACTGTCCTGTTTCACCTATCCTCATTATTTACGTGTTAAAATGATCTCGTTTAACACTGTTTCATTTAGCGCTTTGTGTTCCTTGGGATGTATCCCCCGCGTTAAACGGGGTCTTACTGTCTTCGATATTGTGAGGTAACATTTTTAACCTGCATTTTAACTGCGAACTGCATACGAAACTACAAATTATTATGATAAAAATATTTAAGTTTTTAATTAAAGATACAAGTCTATGGGTAGACAAACTAATTAATCAATAGTTATTTAGAAAAACGGATATGATAGATATTTTTATTTTTATTACTTTTTATTTCATAACTGAATTGAATATTTTCTGAAGAAGCTAAACTTAGAAATTCAGTTCAGTCAAAATTTAGGATTTATTCTTTTTTATATTCATTTCCACTCGATGTATAGAAAAATAAAGATAAGATTATGAAATTTTCAGATTAGAAACATTACTGAAATATGGATTATGTTAATTTAAAAAATAAGTTAATTGTCTCTTTGCAAATGAAAATATTGAGAATATCTACTTTAATTCTACCTATTGATTTTAAATATTTTAATGAAATATTATGAAATGAATATAAGATCTAAAATACAGTATATTTGTAGCTGCCAATTTGATAAATATCGACCATGTAGCTATATGAAAGAAAAATTGCTTTCCATTTCGAGGATCGAGGTCCAAATCTCGAATACCATGCCTGATTTATCAGGGAAGTCCGGACTTAGCCTGTTGATTTCCATTATTCAACCTTCGGACGAATCATGTGGTGATAATTATTTAGATTCGGCAGCATAAAACTTCAAATAACCTAATAAATAACAAGTATGACACTAATTTAAATGGGAATTCCAAAAAAATGCTTTTTATAGAGATTTCTATTTTAACAAAAAATGAACAAATGCTGTACTCTATTTTAAATGTTCCAAAATTATACAAAATTTATTTTCAGATCAATTCAATATTAAGGTAGAGATATATTTTTGACTGTTTTCTTCCTGAATGTTACTACGTTTTCCATTTTTGTTAGATACTAATTGATGGGCTTATTCAAGGTAAGCATTTGAATAGCCCTGGATCCACATTTCTAGTGAGGTCGATCGTCAGGTATAGAAAGGGTGCAATGAGCTAGTCCTTGACCCCTCCTGAGAAAATTGGAAATTGAATCCGGATTTTCCAAGTGATAAGCGAAAGTTTAACCATAGCCAACAAACCGATTTAATTGTTACTATAGTGGTGTCCAAAAGTTAAGCATAAGTTATTCAATATATATGTAAATATTTCATATATATCTTTGCGGAATGAAATGAAATTCTGTACGGTTGTGTGATAATATATTATAAGTATAACAGCAGAAAAAAACAAGCAAAAAATTTTATTACATTATGCAAATATTAGCAAAATGTGATTTTTCTTTTGAGTTCATAAAACTGAGAAAAGCTTGGAAATGACACATTGTGGCATATTCAGCGCTCTAGAAACCTGTCTCCAAATTGTCTTGATTAATAACGGGTGTGATCTTTACAGCCACGCAAGCTTTGCATCTACTTCTCATGTTTCGTATCAGGTTGTCCAAGAGCTCTGTGAGCAACAAATCCCACTCATAAAGAAAAAACAGTTCGGAGCTCCAGAATGGCCCTTAGTGGAGACTGACGGAATACAATTCCGTCAGTCTCCACTAAGGCATATCATGATTCCACCGCCAACAAAATAGTTCTTTCCCTGATGTTATTGGGATTGTAACGGATTCCCTGTTCTCTCCAGAGAGTAGTTCGACGAGAATCAGTCTATAAATTGAATCTGGACTCATCGGTGAAGAGCATATTGCTCCACTGATTCAAAGTTCAGTTTTGAAGTTCCTGACTCCAGTTTAAACGGGCTTCTTATTAATAGAGATGAGCAGGACACAAACTGCTGAACGTCTGGCATAGAGACCTGTTACTCTGAGCCTCCTGGAAACAGTTTGTCTCGAAACTATTTTTGAGGCGACTGTAAACTCTGCACAGAATTGTCTGGCAGACATCGTTCTAAGACGTCGTGCAGTTAATACAAGATTAACCGGCGGCTGGATGGCCGAGTGATAACGCTGTCGGCGTGCCACAGAAGAGGACCCGGGTTCGCGTCCCAGGTCTGGTCCCAGATTAGGTACTGGGCCCGGCCCGGTGATCCCCGTCCTTCACCATCCGGCCCCCTCCAAGGGTGTGGGTGCAGTCCGTGGTTGAACTGTCCCCGCCCCCTTAGTAATCTCCCTGATTGGAAAGGGGGCGTAAAATATAAAAAAAATACAAGATTAACCAGTCCTGATGAGGGATTATGACTCTTAGCAACTCTGTACTTGTTGGTGTCTAACATCTCTTTGTGTCTTGGAACCTTCTGTAAAGTCTGAAGATGACACATTGTGGTATATTCAGCGCTCTGAAAACCTCAGTCTATGATTATCCTGATTTCAATCTTCTGATTATTCTACCCTGCAAAAAACGATCATATTGGAGTTTTTGTTCCATATTAAGTAATGGATAAACAATTACAACAACAATTTCTCTCATGAATTGCAAGATGAATAAGACACTCACGGCAAGATAAGCTGTATTTATTGAACTGCGATATATTTAAATATCTGATGTCATCTGATGAAATTTGCAAGTGCACAAAGATTACTTTAGTTATGTAACTAATTTACATAAAAATTTATGCTGTTTTATTGGTTTTAACTTTCTACTTTGTTTTAACAATTATGCTTAACTTTTGGATATGTCTATAGTAACAAACAAAATTTTATTCAAATAACTTAAAATATTCAATTAGTATCCCCTTTTGTTTCAAAATAGCGGATTGAATTACAAAATCGATTGTTTTTATACATTTTCTAAAAATTTTGTCTGTTGATCATGGGCAATGTCTAGCATGTGGTGGACTCCCAATTGGCTGCCGTCAAACTTTTTCCTTGTGAGATTCGGCTGCATAAATAAAAAATTAACTTAATCTAAAAATTTTTATCTTTTATCTTAGTTGTTCGAAAAACTTATTCATAACAGTTTAAATGAGACCAATATATTAGTTTTTAATGATTTTATAAAGTAAATTTGATAAATATAAGTCGCACTCATATTCTGTTTGGTTTGAAATGTCATCATGCAGTTGGTCTTAGAACTCCTTCAATTGACAAGTAATGATTTATTGCTTCTTGTTAACTGAAGAAGTTCCGAAGACAAGATCATCCCATCTCGTTCTGTTCTTCATCCTCTACTGTATGCTAAGACCTCCACAGGTATGGGAAGCCCTTCTACTTAATAATCACAAAAATTGTGCTGTAAAAAATACAAAATCTATATTCCACATTTCAAGATATATTTAGTAATCGACAACCGAGGTTCAGTATTTATACTATATATATGAGAAGATAAATACTGTAGAGTACTGACTTTAGAAGGAAAATCTTGAAGGGAAATTAAAAAGAAATTAATTTATATTTTTAATGAAAATAATGCAAAATTTGAAACAAATTCAAATTATTGGCTTTATTTTATATAAAAAAGTTTAAATTACAGTATTTTTAAAAGTAATTATCCATTTTACTTCAGCAGGAAAATTTGTCTTTGCAAATAATGAAAAGATATATGAATTCAAATCCGAATCATTCTGCATAGCCATCTCAGCCGATTCCATTTAAAGTTAGTTCGAACTAAAGAAAATTGAAGCAATTTTTTAATTAAACTAATTTATATTCATCATATCTTTGTTCATATTGTCATACCGAACTTCTAACAAAAACTTTAACCAATAGATACGCTTTCTTTTTTAGACATTTTTAATTTAAACATTTATAATTTACATTAAGAAAAACAACTAAATGTAAAATATTAAAATATGTTATAGGAAAAATATACGAAAAAACACAAATATAATTTATAATAATAAATAGAAATTCTGTGTCTGTCTGTGACAGTCATAAAATCTCACGAAACGAGATTGGATCCTTGAAAATTTTGCTGGAAATCTAGGATAGCATCGCAGTTTGAAAAATTCTCATAATTATTTTATCTATTATTTTATTGTAAAATAATAGATGTAAATTTTGAGAAATTGCTCAAAATTGATCGGAGATTGAATAATTTTGAAAAAAAACAAAATGTTCATTACAAAATACTATCTAGTATTTAGTGCGGTACCCAAGAGACCACTTATTTTCCAATTTTTTTTTCTATCCCTGAATACACAGTAATTATACAGGGTATATCTTTCCACCCATACCACCCTTTCTTCTCGGAAACTCAATGAGATAGGAAGTAGGAAGAAAATTTTTGATTATCAAAGTATATCCAAAGAATCGAATGGTCACGATAAAAATTTTGTGGGCCCACTAGAGGTAGTGAAACAAGGGGTCAACTTTGAAATCTACAATGAAAACATATGCCAGTTTAGGCATAATTGGATAGAACTATAAAAATCAAACAACTTTTTGTTTTGAAAGTTTTTTTTATAATACTTATGGATTGTGCGATATCATGGAAAAAAGATGCTGTCACATATTTATACATTAGATTTATGATAATGTGTTTATGTCTATCTTTTAAATCATCGAGAAAATAACTTATTCTTACTAAAAGAAAGACTTACCTTAAATTATAACTATTCCTAAAAGTGTTTATAAAATAAGAGATTAGAAAATAAATAAAATATGAAATTGCTTTTATTAATCTCAATCATTAAAATTAAAATAAAAAAAAACATAAATTCTTTTACAATTATTAATTTTATGATGAAAAATTCAATAGTTGCACATTTATGGATGTAAATATTGTACAGTATAAAATAAATTTGCTTTTAATCAATATTACAGTACCTCGCTCCAAACTCGAATCTTTGTAAAAGTCTTTAACAAGAGCAACTTTAACAAGAGTTATGTCAACTTCAGTAGCTTCGAAAGGATCAGAAATGTCATTTACAGACTTTACTAATAGAAAGAAAGAAAATGTTTTTAACTACAAATCATAGGGTATAGATGTAAAACTGCAGTTATAAAATTATTAAAAGTTAAATTATTTAATCTGTTCTTCAGCGCCTATTGAGATTTGAATGCATAAAAAACATAAATATCAAAATCATTGCTGTAAATTTTTATTAGAATGAAAGTACTGTATTATATTGTTAATATTAGCAAGAATTAAGTGTGAAAGTTTTAATAAAAGTTATCAATACATCGGAAAAGTTTCTAATATTAAAAAATTATGTTAAATGAACAAGCTGTATTCTTAGCAGAACATTAAATTCTGTCAAATAAACAGTATAAAAATGAGTAAATATTGTATTTAATTACAATATTTTTAAATATGCGTGAAGTAATGATTTCTATTAAATTAATAATGAATAGTTTAATTAATTTTGTTATAGATGTGAGGTGATAGTGATAAATATTAAACTTTTTAAATATATATATATAAAATAAATTATTATAATACAAACACCAATATATCAGTTTAATAGATAAAATTTTACTTTAAATGGAATTTTTACTAGGATAATTTAATATGAAATTTTTTCAGGAAAAGAAAACAGTTATTCAATAACAACAATAAAAAGAAAATATTTTTATGTAATTTATCAAAATTTATTACTACGTTCACTTGATATTTTCTGAAGCTACATCATCCTAATGATAATGTCATACACCAACATTAATCTCGCTTTGGAGGAAAGTAAAATTTTACTTTACCCAATGCAATTGAGCACGTCATGCCGCTGACTCCAACTTGCATTTGTATAAGTGCATCAGATAGGCGACACCCCACTGTCTGATGCGCCGTAATGCAGAAATTCTCGACAATAATCCAAGAATCTTATGTAGGCATGCTGCGCTGATCACTTTAGATGGATTATTGTTGAGAATTTCTGTGTCACAGCACATCAGACAGTGGGACCAATCTGATACACTTATACAAACGCAAGTTGGAGTCGGCAGCATGACGTGCTCGATCGCTTCAGGTAAAGTAAAATTTTACCTTTTAAATTGATATATTGTTATCTGTATTTA
This sequence comes from Olivierus martensii, assembly GCA_000484575.1. Lineage (NCBI taxonomy): Eukaryota > Metazoa > Arthropoda > Arachnida > Scorpiones > Buthidae > Olivierus > Olivierus martensii. Next base: position 751 of record AYEL01087279.1, on the reverse strand, counting down.
TAAGTAAAATTTTACTTTTTAAATTGATATATTGCTGTCTGTATTATTATTAATTTATTTTATATGATATTTAAAGTTTTCAATAAAATTATTTATTTTGGCAATGGCATTAATATATCGGTAACTAAAAATTAAAGATCACGTAATTTATTGGTTTCAAATTTTTATTGAATTTTAAGTGCTAAATTCGGGGGTAGGCTTATAGGTGGGTTTTGCATTTTTACCGAATTTCAAACTCTGAATTCGGGGTGGTCGGCTTATATTCAAGTATATATGGTATATTTAAGATTATATTTTATGTTGTTTTGGTTCTTTCGAATTTTGATTAAACAAGTTTTATTGCCAGCTTGTTTTGTGTTTTATTATTGTTTAAATAAAGCTTTAGTTAACAATAAGTTTTTTGTGTGTGTTTGAGTCTAATAAATTATTTTTTATTATTTAACTTCACTTGTTTTGGGAATATATTTAATTTATTAGTATTAGTTTTTAACATCTTTTTCATTATTTATTCAGGGCTTGACAAATTTCAAAAAGTTGAGTAGACAATTGGCTACCACTGCAAATTTCTTGGTAGCCAACTCAAAAGTGAGACTTGCACGTTGGTAAAACCAGGTAAAGTATATCGTTAAAATCAATTTGAAATTTATTGGGCCTATTAATGGTAACAACATAATTTTATTGACAGAAAATTGAAGGGTTCCCCAGAAAAACATTCCAAGCACCAAACTGTAAATTCAACATAAGCTAAAAA
>AYEL01087277.1:0-23966 GCA_000484575.1 Olivierus martensii | reverse complement strand
AATAAATGAAATTCAGATTTATGATATATAGTATATAGAATATATTATATAATATAAATCTGAATTCTCATTTATTTTTCAAATAGCTCAAATGATAAATTTTATTAGTATATATATTATCAATGATAATATGAATCACAATGTTTTGAAAATAGGCAGTACATTGGGAAATTTCATGTCACAAAATTTTTATTAATGTTTAAATTATTAAATATTATAGAAACAAGAAATGTTAGTATTCAGGTATTAAATATTGTTTTATAGTAAATTAATAATTCTCATCCTCACCACAAATGCAGAAGAAGTGATAAGTGACTTCAATCTCAGGAACATATTGAAGAATCGAAGAATATTCTGTGGATTTTTTATGGAAATGTAAACTCATTTATTTGATCTTAATTTTTGCTGAAATTATAATTTATTTTCAAAAAGATAGAAAATATGTAAAATATTTTATTAAAAATTAAAATTTTTTTTAATGATACGGCGACCACCGAGATCTACACTCTTTCCCTACACGACGCTCTTCCGATCTCGAAATAAAAATTAATAAAAATAAAAAGTTTTCTGGGAAAAAATAAAAAGAATTAAAAATTATATCAAAAATAGTTATTATGTAAACAACAAAAAATATCAAAATATTTAAAACATGCAAAATAATAAAATCATGTTTTCAAAAAAATTATAGTATTAACATTATTATATGTTATATATATAATGTTTATATCTGTCAAGACTTTTTATGTATATATTTTTTATTCACTGTCCTGTTTCACGTATCCTCATTATTTACGTGTTAAATGACCTCGGTTAACGCTGTTTCATTTAGCGCTTTATTTCCTTGGAACGTATCCCCCGCGTTAAACGGGGGGTTTTACTGTACAAGTAAAATGAATTTTTAACTGTCTTTCGTATTTATTGAAATTAATTACAAGAATTTTTTTGTTTTCGATGATGATGACTTAATAATCTTTTTATAAATGCAATTTCATATTAATTAATTTTTTGTTAATTCCATTTATCAAAGATCAAAAAAATGGCATTACAATCTCATATTCGTAGAAAAATTTTTAATAATCTTTTTATAAATGCAATTTCATATTAATTAATTTTTTGTTAATTCCATTTATTAAAGATCAAAAAAATGGCACTACAATTTCATATTCGTAGAAAAATTATTATTCTTAACTTAAATAATATAAATCTGAAACAAATATCAGAATTAATTTTGTGTTTAGATAGTGTGTATTTTAACAAAATTCTTTTAGGCTTTTCCTTTTTCTTTGTAGAAAAAAAGACTGAAGTGGGCATTATTGGCCTAAATGCATATCTAAAATCATGGTTGCTTATGTTATATACAGTGAAACCTGTTAAAGTGACCACCCCTCGGAACCAACTTGAATGATTACTTTTCACAGGTGGTCACTATACAGAACACTGATCCTCTTCTTCTCCAAAAGAAAAAAAAAATCACTTTTCATCATAAAAAATTGAAAATAAAAGCTCCTACAGTTTCTTAAGTTACTGCATACTGAATGCTAAAAAGAAAAATTACACATATTAATGAAAACTGCATGTTAAATTCACATTTTCATTTTGCACTTCATAGCACTCAAGGTACTAAGCTTTTCACTTATGCTATGGACATGTCTGCTGATCCAAACTTCTCAACAGTTATTCTTTGTGTACTGTGTTCCAAGAAATTAATCAGTTCCAATTTTTGTTGTAACTGAGCTTTTTGCGTTTTGATTGAATAGGAGCATTTTTTTCTCATTGCTGTGAATGAACTGCGAACAGAGTAATCCAAACTGAAAATTTATATTAATTACAATTGCCAACTTGTAAGTAAAGCGATAATGATGATATATAGTATTTAGCACCTTCTGATGAATAGTCTTATAGAAGTATATACTGTACTACAATTAATACTAACTTGTATATCTGCATTTAACATAGTCAAACCTAAATTAAAATACTATACATATATAGTATTTTAATATATAAAGATACATATATAGTAATATTATAATATTTACTTTTTAATATATCGGTTTAACAGACTATTTTTAATTTTATCATAACAGAAAAATACTAATCCTTAGAACTTTATCTAACGGAAAAATTCTAAGAAAAATACAATAATTCTTCCATGAAATTAATCTTCTTGGTCACTTTAGCAGGTTAGAATTTCTTAACACTATAATAACTATGTGAGTGGTCACTATACAGAACAAAAATAGCATTACATCCTACGGGAAACAAATCAGCTTTTGGAATTTGGTCCCTTTAGCCAGATAGTCACTGTGCCAAGGTGATCATTTTAACAGGTTTCATTGTATTAAGATTTTATAGATTAATTTCATATGTTGCGATAAAAAAGTGTAATAATAAAGGCTTTTACACTTTATTATTACATTTTTTATCGCAACAGCTTAGGCAATACCAAATATCTACATATTAAATTAATCTATAAAATCTTAATATATAACACAAGCAACCATAGAATGTGTCTAAAAATTCGTTCCGTGCACGTTCTAGTTGTGCGATCGCGCTAAACTTGTCCAAAAATAACGCGAATTTACCTAGACTCGTGCACGGGCGCGCTCATGAAGCCCGAACCAAAAGCTTGTGCATTTCGTATATCAAGATGGAGGAGCAGCAGCTGATTTTCGAAATGTGTATTTTGTATCATCTTTCGAAGACAAAAAAATAATCGTCAACATTAATAATCTTTCTTCGAAAGTAAATATGAAAAATTCATTGAAAGATAATATAGCCAAAAATTTTATATTTTGATTAATCATCTGAAAAATAATTACGGGATTAATTAAACATTATTTATAAAAATTTTCTTTGCATTTAATTAAGTCTTTAATATCAAGTTAGTATGTCTGTAACAGGGGTCTCCAAACTTCGCCGTAAGGGCCATATTGGGTACTTCAGCATCGGCCATAGCTAAAAAAAACTCTAGAACTAAATACAGTCGAAGCCGGTTATAAGGGAATCGATGGGACCTACACTTTTTGTCCCTTATAAGCGATGTCCCTAATATCCGAATGCGCAACAAACCGGCGCGTCGTCGGGTGGGCAAAGTAAACATTAGAGTTTTCAACTAGATTCATTATGACAAATAAGCAAAAATGTTGTAGTATAATAATCTTTGACTTCTTTTCATTCAAAAATTTTTTTAAATCATTGAGCAGGCCAAGAAGTTTTAATCACTGAAATAAGAAATATTTTAGAAAATAGAAATAAGAAATGTAGTAATCACGAAATAAGAAATATTTTAGAAAATGGAAATATGAAATGTAGATAGGTACCAGTATTTAAATAATAAAAACTTCATTAAGTACATAAAACTTTCAATGTTTTAAGAAAGTTTACAATTTTATGTTGGGCTGCATTCAGTATGGCAGTGGGCCATGGGTTGGACAGTCCTGCTTTAAATAATCTGTTAAAAATGTAAAATCAGTTTTAAAATTAATACTGTTAACAGGATTGAATTAGAACTTTCAGGAATAACAAGAAGAGGGTCAGTGTTGGATTAACCTATAAGCAAAGTAAGCACATGCTTAGGGCATCAAGGGAGCACCACAGAAATTTTTCATATCTGAATTTATCATTTTAAATTATTAAATTAATTAAATTTATAGCCATTTTCAAAATTTAATGAAAAATGAATAATTTCTGTTTATAAAGTGTTATCTCGTGTTATCATGTTTATCCTGCAAAATAAAGTATACTGTGCTTGCAGATTGGAAGCTCTACAAATTTTGAACAAGTCTAGACACGTTTGAAACAGTACAAGTGATGGGTACTAACTCATAAGAAGTTCTTACTTTAGTTGCCAATTGTCACTGGTGTTAATTGCATCTGCATTCATAACCTCATTCTTGCTTTCAAAGTCTCAAATAGGCTTACAAATTACGAGGTGGCGCCATTTTTAGGGTACAGCGCCACCTGCGGATTTTGTTTTTTAGAGAAATTAAAATTTTAATTTAATGTGTATTCATTAATTTTTAAATTATTAGTGATGACAAAAATTATCTCCCTTATAGCCGAATTTTCCATTATTTCCGAATCCACTATATCCGACGAAAAATACACAAAAAACATGGGTTTTTCGCCGGAACCGGATGCGTTTGTCCCTTATATCCGAATTTCCCTTGTAGCCAACTCCCTAATAACCAGCTTTGACTGTATACGAGTTTTATTGAAAGCAGAAAAACCAATACAATAACAAAGCAGATATAAGAAAAAACTTTATTTCATTTTGAATTCTTTTAAATTTTTTTCTTCGTTTGTCCGTTTTAACCGACCTTTTACAATCAGAAAGATCATAACTTGGATTACAGTTACTTTTTGCTATTCGGAAATATATTTTGAACCCAATTTTTATTACTGCATTTGAAATCTATCAACACCCCATGTCTTTTTTGCAGATTATTATTATTTTTTATTTTCATTTTTACGGAATACAAGGTATCTTGGATTATGAGGTTCTTTTTGCATATTTTATGCCCCCTTTCCAATCAGGGAGATTACTAAGGGGACGGGCCAGTTCTAACGATGGGCTGCACCCACACCCGTGGAGGGGGCTGGATGGTGATTGCTGGGCCAGGTCCAGCACCCCAAAAAAATCCAGGATCAGACCTGGGATGCGAACCCGGGTCCTCCTGCGTGGCACGCCAATGCATTACCAATCGCCCATTAGGCTGTCTGTGGATTCTTATTGAAAAATTATTCCAATTGGCAGGCTGGATAAAATCATATTGTGGGCCGCATCTGGCCTGCGGGCCATAGTTTGGAGACCTTGCAATAGCACACTCAGCTCTGGCTGTTTAGTCTATTAAAATATAAGTACTGTTTTATATATTTTGAATTATAAGTATAAGGGGGCACCAAAATTAATTAGTGCTTAGGGCATCTAAGGGTCTTAATCTGGCACTGAATAGGGTCCTCCTGAGTTTTAATCAATGGTCCTTGTATTCCATTGTTTTCAAATAAAACAGCTTTCATTATTGAGTAAATATATAAAATAAAAATATCTGAATATATTTTCTCATTTTTTTAATTCTGAACTAATTAAACTCTTGTATTTTCATTTCATGCTATTTTAAAGCTCAAAGAAAAGTTTTTGAAACTGCTGGAGTTTTAAAACTTCATATTAATAGATATTTGTAGAACTAGATACCAAATACAAGTTTTGAAATTGTATTTGGTAAATTGCCCTACTATCATCTTGTGAAATGAAGGATTTATAACAACAAAAAAATATTCTTTATTTCTTAATTTTTATTTTGTAATTTAATGATTCCTTACTATTACATGGAAATATAGCTTGGATACTTATGTTTTTATTTTAAAACTGATCTTTAATTTTATATTAATGAAGAATTTTCATGCCTTAATTTTATCAATAACTTTTATAAAAATTTTAATAAATTTCTTAAAAATGTATTTTCTTGTGCTAATTTGCCTTTTACAAAAATTACATCAATAATGTAGTTGTAGAAATAAAAATTTAATTTCAAATTATTACAAAAGTATACCTGTTACAAAAATATTTGCATATATTTTTTATAGTGAAATTTATAAAGTAAATGAATAGTTTTGACAACAAATTTAATCAAAATTAACAACAATGCAAAATATGTAAATTTTCATCTTTAATTAATGAAGGAAATTTTTTTTTCATAGACAAAAAAAAATTTATAACTATTATATCAATACTACATTATTATTTATATGAAAATAATTTGTAAAAGTGGTATTTTTATATTTTTTAATTATTCAAATTGTTAAAATATAACAGAAAATTTTCTGAATAAGAAAAAATTTTCAGACTTCTTGAACATAAAGTTTTATATACTATATTGTTATATTATTTCATATAAAAATTACATTACTATATTATTTTTTTCTTTATATAAACATTTGATTTCAATTTTGAAAATAAAAAATAATTAAATGCTAATAAAATACTATTACAGTAATAAAAATTTTTAAGTGTTATCTAAAGTTTTCCTATATTCAATAATTTTCTGTATTCTTTGGAAAGCAGTATAATCAAATTATAGGATTTTTTGTAATTTTTTTATTCTGAAATCAAATTCATATTTCAGATGCACAGACAAGTTGTATTTTATGCTTTAGATTTTGTGGAAAGTTTTATTAAAAAAAAAGACAAAAGGATATACCTAAAAAAATTTTATTTACTTTTTTCTTTTTATATTTGCTTATATCTTCTGTTAAAGCAGTTATCTTTTTAAACAATAATATCAATCAAATTTTAAATATATTTTATTTTACACTTCTATTTTAGAAGATACACTATCATATTTTCCAACAAATTTTAAACAACTCTGAGGTTCAGAGGCAACATTTTAGAATGTATCACTTTTATAATACCTCTGCATTTCCAATGCATTTTCTATAATTTTCTGATAAAAGATTTATTGGATAAAATATTTTTATCATACTGAAACATTTGTTTAAAATTTTTAAGGGATATACAAGTATCTTTTTTTAATTTTCAGAAATATTGCAATTTTCCTATTATATAACAATTATTACTTTAAAACATATTACAGTACATGGCATTTGTAAATACTGTTAGGTAACATTTCATATCTTTGTATTTGTAATAAAAATAATTGAAATCACTTTAGAAATAATTGAAAATGCAGAGGCCAAGCTATGAGAGTTAGCTATATACAAATATATACTGAGATATATATATATTATTCAGATATTTCTGTAAAAATCAGAATCTGGAAAATCTTGTGCAAATAAGCAAAATAAAACTAAATAGTTCTAACTTGCATTTAAGTCATTATTTTTGGAACAATCCAAATACTTTAAATAATTTTATGTAGACTAAAGTAGTCGAATGGTCCCATGCTTTTACTATTATGAATTAAAATCACGATTATTATTTACACCTGTCTACATTGAATAAAGTTGGTAATAATAACTTCATTAGCTGTACAGAATATAGCTTTTACCCATAGCTTGGCATTTTAAGAATGTATTCAAAATACATTCTGTGATATCTTTTCACCATTTTAACTAAAATTGATCATCCATACCAACTTATATTTAAATAGTTCTTTTAATAACTACTTTCAAACTGCCAAAGCATCTTTAAGTAAATCTGCAAAAAAGGCAGATTTTTCACTAGCAAAACAATCAGGTAACTATACCAATGTCTAGGATGACAATAATTGTCTCCTATCATGTGCATAAGTAACATGTTCACCATGGTGAAGCATAGTGGATTTTTGTTTGGTCTTTATTTCTACTAAGTCTATTTCACAAAAGCTGTTCCTAAATCTATTCACAAGCTCTCCTTTTTTTAAGGACTATTCTGTGTATTATCTGTGTAAACTTTGCTGTTGGGTATATGCATTGTTCTAAAGAAATTTATTTAAGAAAAAGAACTATTTGGTGCTAATTGCTGCTCCGAAGCATCTCCATCAACTCTTTGTTTGTAGTCCCTGGCTGTGATGGAGGGAAGGAAAGAAAGGGAACTTTCTGTGAATCACTCATAGAAGCAATATCTTAGAGTGGTAGTGTCCTATTTGATTATTACCTAAGTGATTTCAACCCTGTGTTGCTAAAAGGAGCTCTCTCCTGTTAGTAGTGCTGTAGGACACAGGGCATAGGCAGAATGGATTCTCCTACTCTTTTCATCTCTATATGTTATACAACTAATGGAAGGTATATGCATGTTGAACAGAGTGATGATTGTGGAATGATAGTCCCAATGATTAAAAGTCCAACAGAGAATGTCAAATAATGCCATCCTCAATAATATGTTTCATGCTCTACCCAACCTCCAGGTCGACGACGTAAAATAAATCGACGAATTTCATCATACACAAAAATGAGCAAAGAAAATGGCAGTGCTGGCAGCCACCAGTTGATCCTGAAAAAAATTCATATAAATTACTTTAAATATTTACAATAGTTAATGCCAATATTATTTATCAGTTTACAATTGATTAAATAAACTATCTTTATATGAATAAATTAGCATAATTTAGGCAGAAGAAGTGAACTGTGCTAGTTCGTTCATATAATTTGATTAAAAAAGTAGAAAGCTGTGTGAACTTTGTAAACTCTTTATGGAATATTCTTTTGAATGATATTCTATAAATATTATGGTACTTTAATTTATATTAAATTTAAAGAATATAGCTTCATATAAATTTTTAATCAAATTGCAGAGGTTTCTAATTGTTGATAAGAATTAAAACTGTTATAAATTTAAATAATTGTATGAAATTTAAAAAAATAATCCGTATATTTATTTTAAAATATTAGCATTTCTATTTATCTTTTATAAAAAAATATAAATATTCACTTGTGAATTTGTTTTCATTCAGAAAATATTTCAAAAATTAACACTAAAAAGCATTTAAAAATACTATTTTAAGTTAAACTAAATTAATAATTATTAGTTAAAATAAAACAAATCCTATCTAACTTATCAGATCATAAAAGAATTATAGATGCAGGAGTACTTTTGAGCTGGATTGCTCCTCTTCTGTTGCACAGAGAAAGTGAGTGTTAACAGGCAAAGAAGCCAAAATATCTGTGTAAACAATTATAAATTTTAATATCAATCCTAAATATCAGGGGAATAAGAGTAGGAACAGACAAAACAGATTGTACACGAGATGATAAAATGTTAAACAAAAGGAAAAGGAATGGAGAGTGAATGGTTATAATTGCAAAAGTTTACATTTGCAACAGTTAAATACTTTTGGTGCACTGATTAATCATTGACTTGTTGTGTACTAATGAATGGAGATCCAACTTTTGCAAGGTCTGGAACATTTGTCTCTGTAACTAGGATGAAAGGCTAATTCCACGAATAAGGATTCTTTATCCAGTGCCTGGGAGTTCTTGGCACTAATAGTATTTAAATGCTGCAAATGTAAACTTTTTTAATTATAACCACTTTATTCCCATTCTTTTTTTGTACAACATATCATCATCTTACATGGAAAACCTATTTTGTCTGTTCCTACTGTTACTCCCTTGACAGATGAAATTGATATTACAATTTATAACTGTTTATACAGATGTATCAGCTCCATTTTCTATTAAAACTCACTTTCTTTGTATAGCTGAAGAGGGGCAAGTCCAGCCTGAAAGTATTCCTGCATCTATAATTTTCTTCTAAGGTTTGATAAGCTAGACAGGATATGTTTTATTATGTCTACTATTTTTGAAATTTTACATGAATATCGCTAGGTACAGTATATAGTAATGATAGACTCTTAAGCAGAAGCATACTTGCCAGAAGCACAATGATAGATAACTGATTCACATCACGCTAGTGTTGCTAAATAATAGTGTACATAGTGTTGATAATACTTTCAAAAAATCCTAAAATATGTCAAGAATTGCTAAATTTCTTTTCTGCTATTGTCCCAATTAAGCATTTTAATTATGTATTAGTTTATTAGTTTGGTTTTCGTTCTTTGAAATTTGACCCAATTAAGCGGCTGCCCCAATTAACCAGTGGCCCAATTAAGCGAAATCGACTATACTAAATAAAATATTTTTTAAGTAATATAAAATATATATAGTAATTTCCTAAAGATATATTGTAATCATTCTAAAACTGATCTACGTTATTCGAGACGATGTAAAGTGAATCAGATTTTTTCATAAATATAATTTTGTTCCAGACAAAAAATTTTGATAAAAAAAAAAATCAGATATACTTATTCCATATTTATGAAGGTTTACAAAAAATATGAAATCTGACAAGTCAAATGACAATTTAGTGTTAGAACTTAGAAGTAACATTTTCTTTTGAACTATAGTAGGGCATCTGGATAATCAGTAAGGTCTAATAATGAAAACTGCAATGAACAAGTCACACATATATAAGAAAATAGGCAGGATTGGCACCATGAAATGCTTCAACTTTCCACTCTGAAGGACATCGGCACAATTCTTGGGTTCCACCCAGAGACGGATTTACATTTTTAGGGGCCCTAGGATGGCTTTGGGCCCTCTAAAAATTCAAGGCTTTGGGCCCCCTAAAAATTCAAATCAGCTACGTCTAATTTTAAAGGCTCCTTATAACTTATAAGGAACCCTTAAAATTTTACTTTCTAGCACTTTAATAAAAACCCATTTTTTCTTATTAAAAGTTTATAAAAGTTAAAAACTGATTGATAGTTTTGGGGCCTCTAGAATTGCGGGGCCCTGGGACGCGGCCTAGTCGGCCTATTGGTAAATCCGGCCCTGGTTCCACCTCTTGGAAAATTTATTCATGAGTCTGAGCCTATCCCATTGAGTATTCTCCACAATTTGGCTGATCTTTCCACAGATGTGAGTCGCCTGTGACAGAGGTGTTTCACCTACCATTTAGCACTCTACTGAGTGGAAAATGGCAACATCTGTTAACAAAAAAAAAGTTTAAATAAATCAAGCACTAAATTTTGCAAAATAAATTCTCCTAAAAAAAGCTCTTTGCAAGACAATAAGATCAACTTTTGGAGTGGTATATGAACCTTAAATAAGCTGTGAAGGAAAGACAAACTTTCTTCCAGATGCCTTTATTGTTTGTCAGCAGTTTCTGACCATGAATCTCCTACAATCCTTGCTGCATATAGGATATTGAAGGCCTTTCAACAGTTCTTCAATATCTTTTTTTTTTTTATTAAATTTTATGCTGCTTTCATCCTACTGGATACTAAGGAGCAAGGCATTTCAGTGCCCTTCATAGGCTGCCATATCTGTGGAAGGTATTCCTTCTTGCTTTATGCTACTTTTCTGCTTGAAATAACTAAATAGCAGGAATATTCCAGCATTCATCTTAGGTCATTTGTAATATAATGCATTAATTATAGTGGGTTAGTTATGAGATGAAGAATTAATTCAATGAGCCAGACTAAATCATTCTTGAAGAAATCTGTATGGAACCTGGAATTGAACTCAAATTTTTTAGGATGAAGTATAATACAGTCACATGTGATTTATTTATTTTTCTGTTCTAAATTTGTAGAAGAGGATTTGGATTTTCACCCAGAATCAGGCTTGATTCCAAGTCATAGCTGATAAATGGAAATAGATAGTGTTTGGGAGCAATTGCAACTTATATGTATATGAAATGCAAACTACTCTCAGCTTACACATCAATTTATTAATAACATAAAAGCAGCATAATAGGATATAGAGATTAATTTGCTCATTTTGATTAATAAATTGGGTCTGGGGAATGACATGAGTGCAGGACAATGTAACATGAGATAATCTAATGTAAATTGGAAAATTCCTGTATATCAGTCCCACTTCTTTCAGCTTTTAATTTTTCTGTTGATTTGAAAATTTTCAAAGTTTAGGAAATTATATTTAAGTAAATTGTTCCAACAGAAATAGAAAACTACTTTAGATTGACTTATTTTGTATATATAAATATTTCTTGGATTTGGCTTTATTTAACTTATATGTTCATGCTTAGATAAGTTTTAATTGTAATTAATTTTTTAGGAGTTAATTCAAATTTTATTATTTAAATTTGTTTATTTTGCAGAATAAATTTTTGTTGAAGTAATTGTCTATATTTTTTGTCAGTTTTTGACTGAAGTAAAAAATATAATAATTTTATTTTTCTGAAGAGAATTTTCTCTCAAAACTATTAAAATTATTATTTTAAGTAGAAACGTTTGAAATTATTTTGAATATTTTTAGTTTTAATTTATTGATGATGATAATGATGATGATAATAATAATAATAATAATAATTATTATTACCATATATACTCGAATATAAGTCGATCCGTGTATAAGCTGACCCCCCCGACTTCAGAGTTTAAAAATCGGTAAAAATGCATAACCCGTGTATAAGCCTACCCCCTGACTTTAGTACTTAAAAGTTGGCAAAAATTTGAAACCGATAAATTACGTGATTTTTGATTTTTAGTTATCGATATATTAATGCCATTTGCCAAAATAAATATTTTATTGAAACTTTAAATATATACATATAAAATAAATTTTATACTACAAACACCAATATATAATTTAAAAGGTAAAATTTTACGTTATCCTAAGCGATCGAGCACGTCGCGCCACCGACTCCAACCTGCATTTCTATAAGTGCATCAGATAGGCGACGCTGCGCTGCCTGATGTGCTGTGACGCAGAAATTCTCGACAATAATTCAGCTAAAGTGATCCAACACAATGCGCCTACTTAAGATTGTTGGATTAATGTCGAGAATTTCTGCGTCGCGGCGCATCAGGCAGCATGGGGTCCCCTATCCGATATACTTATACAGGTAGGCCTCGATTAGTGCAACTTCAAATAGTGCGACTTATAAAATTGATACCGTTTTTCGGTTAGTGCGAGAAAATATTCGATTAGTGCGAGTTTTAAGTACAGACCAGTCTTACTAACAAAGCTCCTTTTATGATGTCAATTAACAAATTACCGTTAATTTTCGGTTAGTAAAACTGGATGAGGAGCAGTCCAAGAACGGTCACACGATTTTGAAGGGGTGAAACATCAGAAAAATGGGCTTTTTGCCGTTAACTGTTTAACATTACTGATAATAACACAAGAGACTTTTGAATACATTTCATGAGTATTTAAGTACAGATTATTCTGTTTATAATGTTTAATATTGTATATACAATAGATTTTAATTTTGCTAGAGAAATGAAATGCAATATCTTATATTATATATAAAATTTTTTTATAATATATAGTCTATTAAACAAAGAACACTACAAAATTACAATCTGAACAAATTTATTTTATTTTTATGTAGTTATGTAAACAAGTGTATAAAACTTCCAAAAAAATCTTACCAGATGATAGAATCAAAGTGAGATTATTATAGGATATTTACTAGACTATGCTGATTATTTTATAATCAAGATTTATTTATAAAAATCTAAAAATGAAATTTTTATTGTTTGCTGAAGCAGACTAGATTGCAATCACAATCATGTAATAGCTAGCTTGTGTCTTACTTGAGCTTGGTTTCAAATGTATTAACAAATTTGAATTTCTGTTGAATTTTGCTATTCAAAAAAGTTAGATAAATTTTATCTTTTAAACATTGAAAAAATTGTCTATATCAGCTATAGTTCTTTTTTATATTTTAAAATTTGCACTTTAGTGCTAATATTGCATTATATAGCAGAAATTAGAATGTTGAAGTGAAACTATGTGTACATTTCATGAGTATTTAAGTACAGATTATTCTGTTTATAATGTTTAATATTGTATATACCATAGATTTTAATTTTGCTAGAGAAATGAAATGCGATATCTTAAATTGTATTATCTAATGATGATAGATGAACTATAATATAACTATCCTATTTATACATTGATAATTATACTTATATATGGATGTACTTGAAATTTTAAAGATAAAAAATGATTCACTGTTTATAAAATATCTCAATAAACATTAAAAACATTGCAGTTTGTTTTTATTTAAGTATGTTGTATGTACAAAGTGAATACTTTGTGTGTAATCTAGATTTCTTTATAATCATACATTTAAAATATAACATGTTATAATAAAGTTCAAATAATTATAATATAATTAAAATTGTGATATTGCATAAATTAACAATTGAAATAAAAATTTAAAAGTTTATTAATAAAGCAATGCATCAATGTTTTTTTAATAATTTATATTATTATAATATTAATATACTGATATTATATTTTGCTTATATATGAGCATATATTATATGATGTATTTCTCAAAAATTAGATACAATTGATAAAATAGATGCTTAAAATGAGAGTAACCATATGCAGGATTAAAAGTTATGAAGAATTGAAGTTTTGGATTTACATTACTCTTATATTTTAATCATAGTAAATGTTTTCTATTAACATATTTACCAATATACAGGTAGTCCTCAGTTTATGGCTGCCACTTGGATTTACAACAGTGATGGCATAAGTAAATTCTGTGATTGGCCAATGCCATTCATTTGGGTCTTTTCATTTCATGTCATATCTATGCACAATAGACTGATGTACAAAAGATTTTATGTTTGATTCTTGTAGTTTTGTATTCATTATTTTTATTAAGATAATGTGTAGTGTCCTAGTAAAATTAATAGTGGGAAATTCATAAATTTTGGACATTTGACTTACAATCTGATTATTAGATTGTACCCTGTCAAAACTCGAGGTTACCTGTGCAGTTTTCTTCTAATCCAAAAGATAAAAGTATCCACTGAAATAAATAAAGATTTATAAGAAAAGGAAAAATTTTAAATTGTTATTGTGAAATATTATGTTTGAACAACACTGTTATGAATAAAATAAATGCAATTTTACTAAAATAAATTGGAATAAAACATAATTTACTGTTAATGTAAAAATAATGAAAGAAGGTTATGAAAATGTTATTTATTAAACTATGTTTTTGCCATTTATACTGTTCATTTAGAAACAGTGATTCTTTTTAATTAATTTGAACTATCAATATACATTTTTTTATTAGAACTGAACCATATTTGTCATTAATATAATATAATATTTATTTGTTAATTTACATTGCAATTAATATCAAATTAATATTGGATTGAATTTAAAATTTGTATTCTGATTTTAGTAATTGTTGTCTTTTAATAAATTTATTTTTGTTGTTTTATAGACATGGAAATGAAGATAAACTAGTGACTCTGATGGGTGTCATGCAAGCATTAGTTTCTTTTGTCCAAGAAAGTGGTGATATAATAAGATCATTCCATGCTGGTGAACATAAATTTGTTTTTTTAAACAAATCACCTCTCATTCTTGTTTGTGTTTCAAATACCAAAGCATCAGTTCCACAGTTACAAAATCAGTTAATATATATTTATAATCAAATATTATCTGTCCTTACTTATAGTCAGTTACGTCGAATATTTGAGCAAAGACATAATTATGATTTACGCCGATTACTTGGAGGAGCAGAAAAAATGTTAGATAATTTGATTGATATTATGGATCAAGATCCAAGTTTTCTTTTAACTGCTGTTCGATCTTTACCATTAGATAATTCAGTTAGAGAACAAATAGGACAGACACTCTCTTATTATTGTGGAAAAATAAAGGTATTGTATTTTTAATTATTTTAATCAATTTTTGAAACCTTACTCAATTGTTTACAATCATATACCATGAAAAAGATTTTTACATTCTTACTTGCTAAATATAGTATACAATGATATAGAAATAATATTAAAATATAATAATGGAGTTACTAAATTATTAAAAGGTGACTTTCCATCAATTATCATTTAGCATTTGTGAGAAAAATCATAGACTAGAATTATCAGCTGTAATGTTCTGATAGTTATAGCAGGTAATTAATAGGTACAAAGCTTTTTACATATAGACCTCTTTTGATTTTATTGAACACTCAATTTACAAATTTTTATTTTAAGGAACTGTATTAATTTGTTTATTTTTGATTTGCAAGAATAATTTTCTTTTTTCAAAGAAACAATTTCGTAATCATTATATTAAGATGTTATATAATGATTATTAATATTAATTTTAGATTTAATCTTTACAGACTCTGTAAAGGAACAGATCCTATTCCTTTAAAAGAACACTCACTAAAGATATCGATCTTATAGACTTAGCATTAGGATCGAGGAGTACTTAAAGGACTCCAAATCCAGCTCAATAGTATATAATTCTGGTTGAAAGCATAGTCTCCTATTTGTAACCTACTTTCCTCAAAAGGAAGAATAGAACCTACAGATCTAGTCCTCTTACTGTCATCAAAGATGCCAGTAGATGGCCCAGTGATAGCTATTAAGAAATGTGTTCCAGTAACTGAAAGCTTTTGGTTTCACTAATTTCCCTTTTAACCAAAAAAGATAAGTCACTCAGAATTACCATTCAGAGATTTGTTTTTAAGAATCAGTACAGGTCTAAAAACTGAAGGAAGAAAAATGATCACCACCTGATTATTCTCCAATACAGGTGGAAGGCTAAATAAGATGTTTAGCCTGGTAACTTGAAGGGATCAGTCATGGTACTGCATCTTTTGCTACCCCAGTACCATTCAACCATCAGCATAATATCTCAAGTAAAGTTTGTGGTCAGTTTGTTTCATCCTTTATGTAATTCGATATCAAATACACACCTCTACAGACTCCACAATAATCTTCAAATATACAAGTTTATTTATAACACAAAATAAGTATATACAATTATATATAAAGCAAATACACTAACAAAAATGCACTTTTGAGAACTTGGGTAATCCCACTGGTTATAATAAAAATAAGGACCAAAAAAAAGTCCTGCACGGGATGGTATTTGTATGAGTCTACAAGAGAGAAAATCCACACCGATCCGCACAGAACGCTCCAGAAGTACACCACTGTCTGGTCCTCTTCTGTTTACTCTCTGGGCCTATCTTTCCAGCAACTGCCTACTGTTGATCTTCGTCAAAACTTTAACCTGGAGCCTGTTGCTTCTGACCTGCTCCATCTGCCTTCCATGCAATCACTGCCCTCACTCTCTCTTATTTTTTGTCACACCCTCACTCCCGTTGTCCTCCCTCCCTTGTTTTTCCCAGGGTCATATGCACTTTTGAGAACTTGGGTAATCCCACTGGTTATAATAAAAATAAGGACCAAAAAACAGTCCTGCATGGGATGGTATTTGTATGAGTCTACAAGAGAGAAAATCCACACCGATCCACACAGAACGCTCCAGAAGTACACCACTGTCTGGTCCTCTTCTGTTTACTCTCTGGGCCTATCTTTCCAGAGAACCTCGATAGCAACTGCCTACTGTTGATCTTCGTCAAAACTTTAACCTGGAGCCTGTTGCTTCTGACCTGCTCCATCTGCCTTCCATGCAATCACTGCCCTCACTCTCTCTTATTTTTTGTCACACCCTCACTCCCGTTGTCCTCCCTCCCTTGTTTTTCCCAGGGTCATTTATTTAATTGCATGTTCTTCTCCCTCCCTCGAGTTTGAAAACAAACTCTTTATGGAGGGAGACAAAGTGACCGGGAATTAAGATTTTATTACAAGGCAATTATGGAAGCTAGTCCCATCTAAATTGATCCACTAACTACACCCTTAGAGACTGCCGTTGTTTCCTTCCGGCAGCCTCCCCTGGGGCAGTCCATGTCCAAATCCTGACACCTCACATCTTAATTTGGGCAGAATCGGTGCTCTTTTAGTCAGAGGAAGGAACTCAAAACCGAAAACCTTATTCCTGTTGTCCCCCTCTATAACAAGAATACAGAGTTGAAATTTTAGAAGGGAATGAGTAAAAAAATTTTTTTACTCTCATTTATTTTACAGGATTTTTCTTCTAAATTGAATCTTTTCTTTGTCCTGGTTTGTGTTGATTGATGAAGGAAAATATGAACTGATCATTGACTATTTTTGATCAAATTATACCTTCTTTCTTCTTTTCAGATTGGTGGTAGAATTGCTGACAAGATGATTTATCACATTGCTTATTTCTTTGACCTCTTAATTTAATCTGTCTAATAATAATACCAAACAAGCACTTTTTGTAGCTAAGATTACTTTATTTTATTTTAGAGTAACAAATGTTTTTGGCACTAGGCCATCATCAGGTTACATACAGATATAATAAAAATAGAACAGGTTTAAAAATCAACAAATCAGAATAAAATAAATAAATAAAATAACGTGGGTTGCTATGGTTACAAGCCTAAAAAATTAGTAAGAATAATAATGCTAAAAAATTGCAGAGTATTTAGGTATCTAGGAGATAAAAAATTTACAAACTAAAATTAAGGATAAACACAAAATAATCATAGTGCATATAAAAACATCTTAAGGTTCGAGTTAGGATAAGATAGGATTATTACACTTATTCTAAAGAGGAGTGCCATCCTTGTTTATTTGTTGTTTCAATTGCATAGGTCTATCCTTTGGGTAATTTCAGAGCTGGTCTACTATTCAATATTCATTCAGTTTTTCATCTCTCCATGATCTTTAAGGTCTCAATGCCTCAAGCCTGGCCTTGACCACAAATAGGTTTTATGATTCTTGCATCATCCTTTCTTATCCTGAGGTCATTTATTATATGATTTTATCAATAATGCAGTAGCTTTCCTTTTTTTATAAGTATGTGAAAAAGCTCTTGCTGTTTTTTTTCGAAAAAAGAGTCTTTATTTAAAAAAGAATGAAAATAAATACATCAATGAAAGTATTGTCCGTTGCTGGCCAATACTTTTGATCATCCTTCAGATAACTGTTGAATGCCGTTGCGAAAAAACTCCTCATCTTTCGAGGCTATCCATTCATCGACCCATTTTCGAACTTCGGCATCATTCAAGAAGTGCTGGTTGGCCAGGCCATGTGCCATCGATCGGAAGAGGTGGTAATCCAATGGAACGATATCTGGGCTATACAGCAGGTGAGGTAAAACATCCCAATCAAGCGCCTGCAGAATGTCCTTGACTGACTTAGCCCCATGCGGCCGTGCGTTGTCGTGCTGGAAAATCACCTTATCATGTTGTTTGGTGTATTCCAGCCATTTTTCCTTGATCGTTTGGCTTAAACACAATAGTTGTTGTCCGTACAATTGAGCATTAACTATGTGCCCTGGTTGTAGTAGCTCGTAGTACAAAATACCCTTCTTGTCCCACCAGAGACACAGCATCACTTTACTGCTGTAGATGTTCCGCCTTGGCGTGCCTGTTGAGGTCAATGGGAACTCTCCATACCGGGCATACACTTTTTTGCGTTTTGGATTACTAAAGTGGATCCACTTTTCATCCCCAGTAACAACACGGTGCAAAAAAACCTTTCCTGTTTTGATGTTGGAGCAAAATTTCACGTGTCATGAATCGCCGTTCGACATCACGCAATTTCAGCTGGTGTGGCACCCAATGTCCCTCTTTTTGAATCATACCCATGGCATGCAAATGCTTGCCTATTGTTGTGCAATCTACTCCCAATGAATTGGCGAGCTTTTCTTGGGTTTGGCTTGGGTCTTGGTTGATCAAAGCCTCCAATTCATCATCTTCAAACAATTTCAGCCTACCACTGCATTCGTGGTCTTCGACTTCGAAATCACCATCTTTAAAACAGCGAAACCAATCATGGCACATTGTTTCACTAGGAACATACGTACCATAAGCATCCACAAGCATATCATGGGCTTGAGCTGCAGTTTTCTTTAAATGAAAGCAAAAAAGTAATGCTTCCCGCAAATGGTGCTTATTTGGTTCAAAATTTGACATTTTTATGTGTGAACATCAAATGACGGTAAAAAAATCACTAATTTTTTGACGCAATCTTATTGACAGATTGTTAGGCTTAGAGAATGACGCTTCCGTCGTGATAGATGGCATCAACATTTACATCCAGAGCCATCTATTTGAAAACAGCGAGAACTTTTTCACACACCTTATATTTGATAAGTAGTCTCTTTTCTTCTCTATCTGCCTCCTACACTCAAACTAGTCTAACACAAAAACAATAGTATTGAAATAAATAAACCAAACTTTCTTCAGCCCTTTGTTGCTGATATGACTGATAAGTACTCTTCTCATTGGTTGAAAATGAAGAGAAAATTCTTATTAACCAAATAACATAGCCAAACTTCCCCTGGCTGACAAAGTCTAATTAAATTTTCTTAATGATTATTTTTTGAATTAAAGCTATGGTGCCACCATCTATTGAGTTAATAATTAATTAAATTTGGAATTTAGTACTAATGTGGCGCCATCTAGTAATTTAAAATGATTATACTATAATTTTTAAATTAATTTTCCCAAAATAAAATTTTTGATTATACTATAATTTTTAAATTAATTTTCCCGAAATAAAATTTTGCCACCACACTGGACTCGAACCGGGATCTTTGGGATAGTGCCCCAACACCTTAACCAGTTAGACCACAGCAACCTATGGCAGAATTCCATTTCGGGAAGCTTATAATGATTGCTATGGAGACTTTTATTGGAAAAGGCTGAAACTAGCGCTCCCAGGTGTGCTATCTAAGTAGCCACCAGCCCTCTTGGCAACTTGGGCAGACAGATTTGGCTCAAGTCAGATAATACTCATATTAACAGCATTGGAAAGTGCATGAAAAGTTATTCTAAAATACAGCTTAAATATATTATCCAAACAACAGGTAAGAATAAAGAATTAACTCCAAAAATACTCTTTATTAAAAAAATGTATTTTTGGGGCTAATTCTGTATTCTTACCTGTTTTTTGGGTAATTAGAATCTTTAATGTTTGATATGCAATTTTTAAAATCTTAATCTTATTTTATACTTAATATAATGAATTGTTCTCTATATTATTTGTGAAAATGTTACATAAATTGCATTAAACTGTTAGTCTGTCTTCCTGTTTCTTCATGAACTATAGATATTGAGAGCTGTAGATCATTTCCATTTTTTGTATATATTTTGAGTAAGTAATTTTTTCATATTGTAATAAAAAATGATTATTAATATAAAATTTATATTTGCATTCTTAGAATATTTTTAAATCTATAAATATTCAACTTATTTGATTTGCTATAGTCTGTAATTTTTCTCTCTCTTATTGATTAAATAGCTGATGGTTAAATTTTAACCATAAATGGTTCCATAATTTCCTTTTAGAATACTGTCTACTTTATTTTACAATCTCTTAATTAAATTCATATATTTTTAATAGAAATATATATAGATCAATCAAATTGTTATCTTAAATAAAATCTGATGATTTACATATACATTAATCAGTTTACTATACAAAACATTTTCTGTTCCAATGAGCCATTTTCAATATATATACTTTAGGTCAAATTCCAATCTGTTCAAATCAAATAAAATTAATGACAACACTCTGGAAGTTATATTCCTTGCATAGTTATGGTACTTGAAAGATGTACCAAGTTGCCTAGATATTAAAAATATATATAATATATGGAAAGTTTAAAAAGTCCTATTTTATTTAAATAAAATATTCTAAAAACTGCTATTTCTTAGATAATAAGAGTTCAACGAATAAAAGCACTTTAGCAGTCAGAGATAAACAAACATTTTATTAGTATTAATAAACTAAAAACGTTTTCAGTATCTTAAATACCATCATCAGTTACATGGAACAGATCGCACAGAATACAATTCAAATTATAAAAATTTAAACAACGTCAAAAAGAATATATTATTAACAAGTTATTAAAATCTAATAAGTTTAACATGAATTAATATTTTTACAATTTATCATCAATATATTATAATATCACCTATTAATAAGGTTCGAAAAATATGGTATAATAATAATTTAAAATAAATATCTCAATAACAACAGTCTTGCAGCTTAAGAACGATGATTTTTCGCTGCATATTTCCAGGCATTGCTGATTTTGCTTTTTTAACATTAATTACATTCTCTTTCATACACGATTTCAATTTTGATTTTTTTTCTTTTATTGCCAAGTCTTTCTTGTTATAAATATTTTTAATAACTTTTGCTTTGTCCCATAAAACATCAATATTCTTTTGGTAAGCTCTTTGTGCTAGAGCAGTAGCTAAGTTACCATTAGAGATGTTATCCTTGTGCTCTGCTATCCTTTCTTTAAAGTTTCGGGCAGTGGTGCTGATATAAACTTCGTTTCTTTCATCTTCTATATTATGCATCGGAATTTTATATATCCCAGATTTATAATCGTTACAATATTTTTGTTTTTCATTCCTGAGTATATTAAACACAGTGGGTGGCTTCGTATAGGTGCACTTACTGTTGTTATTTTATGGAATGATTAATTAATTGTATATATGTATTGACATAGTTAGCATTTCAAAAAGCTTTCTAATTAATGTATTAAATAGTAATAGTTTTATACATTAATGTATAAAAATTGTATTCTACAACTGGAATTCCCTTGAAGTTAATGGATTGAAATTTGATCTAAAGTGTATACTGAAAATAACTCATTGGAGCTAAAAACATTTCAGAATAAAGTGATTAATGCATAAATGAACTAGCAGATAATAAATTTGATTGATCTATTTATAACTACAGATGCTGACCATCTCATTTCTAATCTTTCCAAATTTTTGGATACTGCATTCATCCACTCTGTCCTTAACAGAATGGATGAATGTAGTAGCCAAAAATTACTATTTGGTTATAGGAATACTTGAAAATGCACTTTAAGATTAGAATTGACACATTGATTGTCTTAAATCAGATCATTAAATGACATGTTTCCAACATTCCGAAAGATATGTTGCAATTAGCATTGAAAATGCTGTTCTATGCTTAAACACATTATTGGTACCGATGGATATTATATTAAGCAAGTTTATATATTGGTATACTATATGTATGCAAACATGCATTGTTTTAATGAATTTTTACACAAATGCTAGTGCTATCTTTATTATTATTCATTTTTTGTTTATCTTGTTTCAATTGATATGTTCAGTATTTATATCTTCCTTATGATAAATTTTAGAATTATTTTTTCTTTTTGCATTGATCTCTCCATGATCTATATAATTATTATATTAAATTTATGAGCTGTTGATTATCCTTTCTCTCTATGTATATCTCCAAAATGGCTCAGTTTGATTATAACTAGCCCTATGTATGTATATATACCTAATTCTTCTTTTATGTATTCTTCATGTATGTTTCCATGGAGATATGCATTTAAAGAAAATATTCTAATTCTCAGATATACACAGAAATTTCCATTGATACTATTGATGTATAGAAAAATGTTTTAAATTATCATCTGCAAGGCAAATTGCTAAATCAGATAATGTCAGATAATCAATCATAAACTTTGAGTTTATTCTTTACAAAAATTGTAAAATGAAAGATGAATTTATCCAGGTCATGTATCACTATAGGATATTTGTTCAGCTTGATCAGAATCCAAAAAAAACTATAAGCAAAATAATTTTTTTATTGCCATTTTATTCTTTTATAATGAGACAATATCTTTAGTCACTACTGTATTATTCATATAGTAACCTGTGTATACAATTTTTTCCACATCCTTATTTCCCAGTTTTGATCTTAGTTAACAGTTCTATTATGTTTTTAGTGAAGCTAGTGCTATCTTTATTATTATTCATTTTTTGTTTATCTTGTTTCAATTGATATGTTCGGTATTTATATCTTCCTTATGATACATTTTAGAATTATTTTTTCTTTTTGCATTGATCTCTCCATGATCTATATAATTATTATATTAAATTTATGAGCTGTTGATTATCCTTTCTCTCTATGTATATCTCCAAAATGGCTCAGTTTGATTATAACTAGCCCTATGTATGTATATATACCTAATTCTTCTTTTATGTATTCTTCATGTATGTTTCCATGGAGATATGCATTTAAAGAAAATATTCTAATTCTCAGATATACACAGAAATTTCCATTGATACTATTGATGTATAGAAAAATGTTTTAAATTATCATCTGAAGGCAAATTGCTAAATCAGATAATGTCAGATAATCAATCATAAACTTTGAGTTTATTCTTTACAAAAATTGTAAAATGAAAGATGAATTTATCCAGGTCATGTATCACTATAGGATATTTGTTCAGCTTGATCAGAATCCAAAAAAAACTATAAGCAAAATAATTTTTTTATTGCCATTTTATTCTTTTATAATGAGACAATATCTTTAGTCACTACTGTATTATTCATATAGTAACCTGTGTATACAATTTTTTCCACATCCTTATTTCCCAGTTTTGATCTTAGTTAACAGTTCTATTATGTTTTTAGTGAAGGATGACCAATAATAATCAGAAATAGACTTGTGTAGATTTGACTAACAAGGGGAGGTTCAGACATTCGGGTCACCGATTTTTTTGAAATTTTGCACACCTGTAGTAGTCCCCTAGGACAATATAATGTGTGAGTAATAAAGTGCACTACTCCAGGATTGTCGAGAAAATCGCACGAGAAGTTTCGTATTGAGTTCATATAATCTAAAATTTAA
>AYEL01087275.1:0-75920 GCA_000484575.1 Olivierus martensii | reverse complement strand
TAAATTAAAATTTTATATCTAATAATTTTATTTTAAAGTAATTTATTAAATTAATTGCAGTGGATTTCTTCATGCTCATATATCTTATTTGGATGATAGTTGCCCAGCTTGCCTTTTGTTGCTAACAGTTGATAAAGAATTATTTTATAGTCTTCAAGAATGTCGTCGAAAAATTGTTGAAGTATGTAAATTGAAATATTTGAGTTTTAATAATTAAATTTTATTTATAATGATAAATCATTTTACTTTATTATTTATTTATTTATTTTTTTTTCATTTTAGAGGTTAAGAAAACATCATTGTTTAGAACTAATAAATAAATCACTTAAAGATTTTGGCTATTCTGTCAATGAAGTAGGAATACCAGATCTGAAACATTTTCTGTACAAATCCAGATCTACTGCACAATACACTAGTCCTCGTATTACGGCTCCTTATTTAACATCAGAGGATTGGACATCACTCTTTGGATTATATCAGTATCTTCATCGCAGAATGTATAATCCTTCTCGACCATTAAAAACCTTATTTTATGCTGGAAATAAAGAGACCATGATGGGATGGGTAAGTTTTTATTTCTATTATTTAGAGTTTATAACATTAATTTTGCTATAGCTTTTTAACACTGATATTAAAGAATATTAATTTTGCTTATTTAAATCTTGAATTGGCTCACATTTTATAAAAATTAAAATATCTTAAAATTAATTTAATATAATTATTATAAGTGAAGTTATCCATTTAAAAACAATATAATGGAATATAAGTATTTTTTTTTTTCTTTATTTCTAATGCTTAGTGCAGTACTTATAAGAGATTGCATTAAACCAATTTTTTTATTTTGTTTTTCCAGTCTGTTTTAAACTGTTTATTGTCTTGATCTAGTCTAATTACCATATTCTAAAATATAAAGTTTGATAATTAAATTTATGAAATCTTATTGCATACTCTGTGAAGTACTTCATTGGCAATTGACAATGTGATATTCTTTAAACTCTTCTTAAAATTATTAATAATGATAAAAAATATTACGGTCAGGGAATAGAGAGAGAAAAAGCAACAAATTGGCTTTTTATGATGTTTTTGTTATTTTTAAATTACACTGATGGCCAGCTGAGGTAAAGCAGGATGAAAAGTAGGTCATCACAAGGGAGAGTAAAAAAAATGAAAAATTATCTCCCTTATAGCCGAATTTTCCATTATTTCCGAATCCACTATATCCAACAAAAAATACATGGGTTTTTTACCAGGTCCGGACACATTTGTCCCTTATATCCGAATTTCCCTTAGCCAACTCCCTAATAACTGGCTTTGACTATAAATAGATAAGAGTAAAATATGGTAATTTTTCATGTTTTTTATCCCTTGAAAAATTTTGACTTGCTGCAGGTATTTTTAGCAATGGAGTCCACTGCTTTCTGTAAGTTTTTCAGGTTAAATCTAATCATATAATCAAATATCATTCCATAAAGTTCAATATCATTCATTTAAAATATATTTTCAAATATCATTCATTTAAAATATGAAACAATATGAAATTTGCATCATAAAATATAAAAATACACTTGAGATATTTTTATATTAAATAAGATTATTAATAGAGTACAGGTATATTAATTTTGTTTCTCAAATATAATTACAGCATATGCAAGGATTTGAACTTTATGCTGCATTTGAACCATTGGTCACCAAGCTAGATGCTACCACAGCTATGAAAGAAGTTGTGCATTGGATAAAACGAGAAGAAACACGACTTTTTGTTATGGATGCACCAACAATGTGAAATAGAGAGCTTAGAAAATTCAGTAATGCTATTAAAATCATAGAAGCATAAGATTTTTATGCATATTTGTTATTTGTACATATTTTATGTAAAAAGTTTATTAAATTGTATAATGAACAAATTATAAAATTTTGTATATTAGAAAAATTTATTTAAAATTCTCTAAAACTGATATTTTACTAAATGAATTTGTTAATTTTATATATATTTGATGTTATGCTAATTATTTTTTTTTAAATCTGTTTCATATTAATTTATTAAATATGAATATTTATGTCCAAGATGTATTTGGGTTTTTCAATAAAATGCATCTTACAAAAGTATCTAATATTAACCTTCTTTAAGTTCTATCTTATTTTTTTTAATAAAAACAAAAGAATTTCCCATTATTTTCATTTGTGATAAAAAGAGAATATATAGTGTGATAATGCTAAGAAAAATCTTTCTCTATCCTGAATAGGGGGTAACCTCGAGACACAGATGCAACGAAAACTTATCACATTTTGAACACTTATATTATCGACACTAATAATTGGAGAGTAATAAATAATACATTAGATAGCATATAGAGTTTTATTTATAGTAAAACAAGTTTCAATCCTTCAATCTTTAAACTTTTGATACAGTAGCGTTAAAGATAAGCTAATTTTTTTTTTTCGAAATGCCACGAAAATCCAGATAGAATTCTAAGAACTTATAAAAGTTGAGAACATGATTTCAAATGGATAACCCAGTACAAATGTAAAGAAGCGAGAGCAAGCTTTCTGCCATATACGAAAAGAACATAGCTAAGACAATAACGATGACACTAATAATTAATCATTTTTTTATTACCAATTATTGCCTCCGTTGTGCAAATCTCTCTGTAGTTGTCCTGCATCAGCAAATAATCTATTATAATGAAAGTTAGTGGCAAATATTAACTCATTTATAGATTACTTGCTGCTGCAGACAACAACAGAGACATACATGCAGCAGAGGCAATATAATTGGTAATAAAATGTTGATGTCTATTCAGATAAATCCAAACCCCACTCTGGAGAATGTAGAATTCCTAATTCCTATTAACTAGTCGCTTAACAGTAATCTGTGGCCAATCCAATTGACAGATTACTTTTCTAACATGTATATTTCCTAAAAATCAATCACTAAATCAAAAATTATTACAGAAAAATTTGAATACCATCATTTTTTATGACTGATATTATAAGATTAATCGACATGTATATATGTACATAGTGTTAACTTCAATAATTCAGCATTCTTGATAAATGTAAAAAAATTAATTGCTAATATATTAAAGAAGTGTCTCAAAAGTTTGAATGTTTATCATTTTTAAATAGTTATGGCTGGAGTTTTCCCCCCTTGTTGCTTAACGGCACTTTCCATCTGGTGGGTACAAAGCAGCAGGAGGGCATTCTAGAACTCATCTTAGACTGGGTGTGAGTGGCCCTTGATGGTTGATTCCACATGGCTGAAGAGTTAAAAAATTGGGATCGATGCCATATTTAACAGGAAAATGTATACGAAATTCATGAAAATAATTCAGAAGTTATCAGTAAGGATACGCAATAGACAAGCTTTCTTACGGAAAATATAAATTACGAATTATTTTATAGTAGTAGTTTACACAGGATGATTGAAAAATGGTAATAACAAGCCAAATGTGTTTCCTTGATAGAAAACAACTATAATATGCAGAGAGCAATGTTTTGACTTAAAACTTCATTAACGAGAAATGTATATGTGCATAATAAATATTGCGAATGCATAAGAAATCACAACAAGCACTTGAAGCAGGATAGTGCTTGTTGTGATTTCTTGTGTTAGTAGAGACAGCAGAACTCAGTTGTTTATTACGAATGCATTTCTCATATATTTCTTGTAATATGTTTACGTGCATATTTCTTTATTTTAAAAAGAAATACAGTATGCATATAAAAGATTTTATTTAATATTCAAAATACAATAAGTGCATTTTACTGAATTCGCAAATGAAAAATGATGATAGCAATTTTTTTTTATTTGAAACTTTCTTTAAAAGTGAGCAAATATTTAAAATGTTGGTGTATATTTTGTATATTGCGGTTCCACAATTTCCTTTCTTGAAAATAAAGCATATTGGATTCTATAAATGTAGATTTGATAAAATACAGTATACAATCTGAGACAATTATTGAAAAAGAATTAAAAAGTATATCATATATTATTAAATAAGTAATACTGCTACCAACGATCATTGAGTGCTACTGAATAACGGAATTTTCTTAAGGATTCAATATTAAAAAATATATATATATAATATGAACTATTAATATTTTGCCTAATATCATTTATAATGATATTCAATCATTCATGAAAAAAATTCTTAAAATTAGAAAATAAAAAATTTTAAGAACAAAAAAACAGTAATCAGATTGCAGTAAACTATAAAAAATGAAAAAATATTGATGAAAGAAAAGCGTTCTAACTTTAAGGAATTATAGTTTGAAGTGGCAGCATTCAGGTTAAAACTAAAATGGGATAATTGTTATTTTTATCATGGTAGCATTCGGGTTAAAACTAAAATGGGATAATTGCTATTTTTATTAGTAAGTAACATTGATGACATTCAGCTTAAAACTAAAATGGGATAATTGTTATTTTTATTACTGTAAAATAAGTTGATGAAACTAAAATGAGATAATTGTTATTTTTATTACTGTAAAATAATATTGATGACCATAAATATGAACTCTGACTGCAGCAGACTTTTGTATGTACTGCACTGCACTGATATCAAATGCACTGTGAGACTGCATAAAGTATCAATGCAACAAATTCCTGCGATTTCGGATTTATGTAAGAATAGCAATTTGAAAAACCACACCAAAGTGAATCAGTAAAAATATAGAATTTGAAAAAACTGCGTTATATCTAAACAGTGTTAAACGGAGCAGCATTAAGCAGGGTCTTACTGAATAAAATTCTCAAAATTATTTTAAAATCACAACTGAACTAAAAGTATTGTTACAAACTAGTTGCTGTAAAGATAAATGAGATTGAAATCTACAGAAAATATAAATTTCAATTTGATTTATCTGTAAAAACATTGATAATCATTTAATCATTCATCATTCATTTGATTTTACAAATATTGTGAAGTATGATGTTGAAAATACTCAAAATAGATTGTCTCTTATTAACTCTTTCTTATTACAAGTATTTATTAAAATATTAGTTAGATAAAAAGATATGATTTTAAAAAATCATATCTTTTTATCTGTATTATTCAGAATTATTTATTAATTTGTAAAATTTCAATTTAATAGATCAATTTATCATTTAACAATGTTAGCAACGCCTTATTTAGTAAAGAGCAAAGGCTGTGTTGTCAATGTATCAAGTGTCAATGGTTTAAGATCAGTAAGTTTAACACTATTTAAAATAATGTTAGTATTTTCAATTGAAAACTAAAAAGATTTATTTTTAGTTTCCAGGTGTTTTAGCATATTGTATGTCAAAAAGTGCTGTGGATCAGTTTACTAGATGTGTAGCTATTGGTAAACTTTTAAACTATTAAAAAACAATGTATAAAAATATTTTAATTTCTGTCAAAATTTATAAAATCAATCTTTTACATTTTAAAATATATTAAACAATATCCAAAATTTTTCCATTATATAACTATTTGATAATATATAAAGATTTTATTTAAATTTAGACATATATTCTACTGATGACAGTATAAAAAATTCAGTATTTCAAGTTGATATTGTGGGGATTCCGGGCAGAAACAGAAATGCAGAATCAAACAGGCTTATGGCCTAAAAGCAGTCCGCATTCAATGCGTGAGTAAGAATGCAACATTATTAGGGCATTCATACAGGAACTAACGGATCTGAAATTTTTATAGTATGGCTTTGAATTTTATGGTAGAGGCAAAAACAACTTGAAGAATTGAGACAGAGAACAATATTGAAATAAATTCAACAGCTTCTTTATTATTTGATTGAAACACACAAGAAAGATTCGAAATTTACATGATCATTCTCCCGACAGATAAAGAAGAGATACCTGAAATTGTTGATCGTTCACTTAGTTTTTTCTCTTGATGGCTTGCAGATGTCAGTAGCATAAAGTCTTTAGTCTCTTTGATTTTATCAGTCTTTAGTTCATTGTTAAAAGACGACTTAAATTCACTTCACTTTTTCCTTCACTTCACTGTTTTCAAAGTATTTTGTTTTTTTCAATTTCGCAGGGTGAAATATAAGTGAATGGAGAGCAGAGTTTAATCCACACGACTAGGTAAAAGCAAGGTTCTGGCAAAAAGCAATGACTCGGCAAAAAGCCAAGTCCTCCTCCTACTCTGCTCTTTTATCCGTCTGACTCCTTTCTCACCTTTCCTGGGACGATTGTTATTTTAACTTTCGAAACTTCCAGATGGGTCAGGTATCGTTCTTGAAACGTCATCTAAATATCCCATCTTTGATTTATTACATTACAAAGAACAATAGAGCAATTCAATACATCCTGTTTGCAATCGAACTAGTCGTTAAATTCGACTCGTCTTCACGACGGGGGTTTCTGATCCCCACAATATTATGAAATTTGACAGAAATTTAATTATTATAACTATTAAAAAAAATAGTTGTAAATCAAGCTTTTATAAATAAATGATAAATTCTTATTCAATATTGTAATATTTAAATATATTTAAATCATCATAATAAAAATTTAATGTCAATTACTATGCTGATCATTGTAGTAATTAAAACTATAGGCATCCCTCAATTTACAAATATTTTGTTAAACTGAAAATTCATAAACCAACTACATAAATGTATCCTATTTTTTCCCTTTGTGAAGTTAATTTTTCTTATAAAGTTCCAGCTCTTAGAGCAGGCAATAACTCAAACCACCTCTTCAAAACACAGAAAAACTTTTATTTAAAGTACTTTTGGCTTTATCAAACCCTTGTCAGTAAATGCTACAAGCAAACTGAAAAGAATACATTAAAACTCGGTTATGCATTCGAAAATACATTCTAATTTTCAAAAGGTTCTAAATTCAAATAAAGTTGAAATTTCAAACATAAGGCATATTAACCTTTATATCCAGAGCTTCTGTAACCATAATTTTAAAATGAGCTTCTATAGCCATAATTTTAAAAAGTATAAAATACATTATAATCTATCAATAACAGCAAATCGTATATATAACTTAATTATACTTAATCATAGTCTTTAAAAGTTTAATAATTAAAACACTATATCAGTGTCTGCCAAACTTTTTTACTTCACGGCACACTGAAGCAGAGGAATTTGTTTCGCGGTGCACCAAATAAAAATCTGAAAAAATTATTTTATTAACATGAATCAAAATATTAATATAGGTAACAATAATAAAATATTATTATTTTATCGAATTTTTAATTGCAATGGGAAAAATTGATTCAGATTACGAACTTTTCGGATCACGAACAGGGTCAAAGAACTGATTGTGTTCATGAACTGAGGTATCACTGTATAAATATTCATCATATTATTGGTAATCAATGAAGAATTTAATTGTGTATACTAATTTAATCTATACAATTATAGTTTATTATCTCAGTTATTAATATTAGAGATATGTAAACTCTCATATTTTTGAGTTGAGTTGAGTACAATTCAAAGTTTAAAATAAATTCAAGATTTTGAAACTAATTTACATTTTTTCTTTAATGCTATTTAATGATGGTAAAAGTTGAATTTATCTAAATAACTCCTTCACAATATAAGAAAAAAAAATCACTAACATTTTTATGTCTATACAGGAATCCCTTGATTAGTGCAGTTAATAAATCCTCACAATACACCGCATATATCAAAACAGCACTAATCAAACTAACAAATCAATGGAAATAATTATAACAAATCCTAGAAAATATCAAAATTATAAATATGTATTTTTTCATTCTCAAAACATATCTATATTGCATAATTTGTACTTTAAATCATTGAGGAATATGTATAGGTATTTAAAATTTTATAGTAAAAATTAAAATTTATTTTTCACAAAAAAATTATTTTTTACAAATCCTGTATATTTTATTCAAAATTCAACAAAAACAAAGAGAGAAAAATCTAGAGCTCATGCTCTATGACATCCATTACTCAATTATTATGGATTTACAATTAATTGAGCTTATATACTATTAATATTGAATTTTTAATTCGTTTTTAGAAACAGATAAATATTTCAGAAATTGTAATGTGAGTTGTTCATTGTATAAATAATTTGAGCATTCTGGTATAATAGACAATGATATTAATTTTAGATTTCTTTGTAAGTATTTCCTATACTATGCAAGGTTTCCTCAGTCCCTATCAGGTTTAAATTTCTTTCTGAACTGGAATTCAATACATACATCATATGCCAAGATTTTATCTATACTGCCCTTTCCCCATTTTTTGGATTCACACATTCTTAAGTTCTCTGTCATCAATGTATATGAAATTCTCTCCTATGCCAATATTTTGATAGGAAATACAAATGGTAAGAATTAAAAGTTCAAATGGATCAAATTTAAACAACTAGGTTATAAATACCCCACTTTCAAAAATCATGTAACATATGTTAATCATTTTAATGACTATATTCCCTAAAAGTACATTTGATCCTTTCACTTATTCATCCCATCTTGCATTATGGATATGAATGAAATGATATCATTGCTTGTTTCCCATCTTTTAATTTAATTCAATATCACTATCTACTGTACTAGAAAGCTCTCATGAACATTCCAGAATTAAATAAGATTAAATATATGAATATTTCAGTGATTAAATAAGTTTATGAAATTTTACTTACGTCATTCCTTGATGCAATACAGAATTTCTACGTGTTTTACAGATTATTAAATCTGCCCACTGGACAACAACAATAGCTGCAAAGAATGCTGTGTGGCAAGTATATTCTAAAATCTTTCTATCTTTATAAGTCTGAAATTTAGGATAATTTCATAAAAATATAAATATTATATTGCTAAACATATCAATTTACCACTTGCTACTATATGAATGTTGAAAAATCAAAAGCACTATTTGCAAGGTGAAAAATAGTTTTATTTGCATATAACGTTTTCGGACGTATTCCGTCCCTCTTCAGTATGGCTAACACTAGTTACATAACATACTATTCTAGAATAGTATGTTATGTAACTAGTGTTAGCCATACTGAAGAGGGACGGAATACGTCCGAAAACGTTATATGCAAATAAAACTATTTTTCACCTTGCAAATAGTGCTTTTGATTTTTCAACATTCATATTATATTGCTGCTGTTATAAAAATTGATTCTGATGATAATATAATTATCTTGTTTTAGTTTAATAAAATTCTAAAATTTTGATTCATAAAATAATTTATAAAGAAAATTTTTCAAAATTATATAGGATAATCCATAAATTAACAGCACAAATGAACAAATTTTTCTATAGTCAAAAATAAGCATAAAATGTTTTACAAAATAGATCCAGAAAGGCTTTATCATCAAGTCAAATCACAAAATCATAAATCACAGAAAACAATGTGCAAAAATGTAACATTACAGATGATGTTTGAAATGTCAGTCATTTTACTTGAATGTAAATTTCTGCTCAATTTCTCCTCCCTGTAGAGATCCTCCTATATACTCAAACTCCTGATGGGCTCTGATAACATTGCAAGAACTTGTAATTTGTCTCAGTAATTATGTGACATTTGGAACCTCTTCCAAATGTTATAAAAACATTTTTCATAGATTGCAGATGTTAAATGCTGCCAAAAAGTAATCTAGAGAATTAAGAAAATAAAAAGATTTTCTTCAATATTTAATTTAGTACATGTCTTTGGAAAAACAGCTTATATCTAAAAATTGCCTCCTGTGACTACCATTCCTGCACAAACTGTTTTTGCATGATAATTTAATAATAAGCCTTTCTGGACCTATGTTCATAATAAATTACATGCTTATTTTGATCACAGAATATGCCTGTTCATTTGCACCATTTGACTTATGGATTACCCTGTATAATATTGCTGGCCATTTTTTAAGGAATTTTATTGGCTAACTATTAAAACATTTTTACTAGATAACCAGTTAAACTTTTGAAAAATGTAAATAGAATATGATTTGTTCTTTTATTTATTCTTATGTTATGTTTTTCTTGCCCTTAATGTAATATAATTTTGAAGTTTTAATGATCAAAATTTACCAAATGGCCATTTAATTCACACCTGATGTTCATTTGGACACACAGCTTTTACTTAAAAAATGGCCTGGTAACACTATAATTGTTCTAATAAAGAGCATTATTAAATAAACACACAAAATTATTAAAAAATATTAATAATAAAAACAACAAATTTTAATGGATGGCATATCTTTTTAGAGAAAATTTTGAGTACAAGAGTTCCTTGATTTATGAATTTTCAATATAACAAATTGAATAAATGTATACTACTATGGTATTTAAGTGCTGCAAATGGAAACATTTGTAATTGTTACCATCTTATCTTCATTCCTTTCACATAACATTTTATCATGTTAGAATAGAGAACTGCTTCTACTATTCACCATCATCATATTTTTTATATATTATCTTTATAATAGCCAAAAACATTTGTTACTGTAAATAAATCATTCTTAACTGCTAGAAAGTGCTAGTTTTTTGTCTTAATTTGCTAAAATGACATTTTATTATCTCATATGTACAACCTATTTGTTCCTACTGTTACCCTGATACTTGGGGTTGATATCACAATTTATACTTGTTTTACAGAAGTTCTGCTCCATTTTCTGTTAACACTTACTTTCTCTTTGCAGCTAAAGAGGGGCAGTCCAGCCTGAAAGCATTTCTGCATTTATAATTTTCTTTTAAGGTCTGATAAGCTAACCTTGATTTTATATTAATTTAAGATCTAGTTGTTAATTTAGTTTTTTTAGTTTTTTGATTTGAAAAAATAGTTTTCACTTTTGTGAATTATTTCATTGTCAATCAATTACCAATTATAACTTGTTTAAATTAATGATTGTATTTTGTTACATATAATAATTTATAATGTCTAATTCATATCTTGATAAATTTTTCTTGCACACCAATTCCATCCAAATTTTTTACCAAATTGTTTTGGTTAAAAATATTTATAATTCAGAAGTTTATTACCAATTCAAAAATATGAATAAGTGATTGTTTTTATGATTTTTTATTTATTTTCTTCACTAATTATATCAGATATATTTTCATTTTAAACTTACTATATAATATATATCACTGATTTTACAATAAAATTCAGAAGATCATCTGGTATTGAATCCAATGCTTGGTATATACTGATAATATAAGTATCTGTGAATTACTTATTGCATATGATTCCAAGTGAAATTTAAATTATGACAGTATTTATAGTAATATAGTAATTCATATGAACAACATTTCTTTTGGATACAGAAAGTTTATTATATATTGCTTTTATTTCCTCATTGTTTAAAAAGTTTCTCTATTTGCATATTGTAGAATTTTTTCTGTTGGAATATGCTAAATGTAATCCTTTAAATAAGTATATCTATTAGTTTTAGTAAAATAATTACCCTAATAAAATCCATTATTAATGAATAAAATATATAAAATAAAATATTTATGATATATTAAATTCCAGAATATTTATTTATTTTGACAAAAAAAATTAGCAGAAAAAATACTTTTGAGAATTATATAAACTTAAGACAATATCGGTTTAAATTTTATAATTTTTAATTAATAAATAAAATTAAATGATTGGCAAATTCATTACCATATTACATTTAAATTCAAAAATCACTTAATGGCTTGGAAATTTAACACCAAATAACAAGAAATATTTAAATAGGTAAAAATTATTTTAAACTATTTTAGTAATATTTTAGTATACATCATTATATTTATAGTAATGCTTTTGGAATATCTTAACATTAAACTAATGATAATTGAAATGGCATTAACTTTTTGATACCAAAAACTGATTTTTGGTATCAAAAAGTTAATGCTATTTCAACTATTAATGTTAAGACAAAAAGAAATTTTTATATTGGAATTAATAGGAAATAAGTTTTCACCTAGAAAACAGTTTTTAATGTCCAAATTACATTTGTAAGTTGAGTATATTTAATGCTTCAAATATATAACTGATTTATATATTTTTCAATTTTTTTATGATGCAATTATCAGAATAATGGCCATAATTAATATATTTTATACAAATGATATTGAAATATCCATAAAAACAATTTTTTATTGAGAATAAAATAATTAATAGATAATATTATTTTAAGAAATCAAAAATGAATAAATAAAACTATAAATTTGATTAAAAAAATAATGGCTGGCATGCCATTTATTAGAATAATTCAGTATTTTTAATAATAATTTTCTTTAATTCATCATGTTACAGATTGTAAATATATGTTGTCTGGTGTATTGTGACACACATTACAATCTTTATAACACTCAATAACAAGCTTATTTATTATAACCAAATGACTTTTTATTATGGTATTAACCCATCATTAGCATTTTACAAATTCAAGCAGTTTGTAGTTTACTGATGCATTAATACATGAAGGTGCTTTATAATAATAAATCATTTCAGTTCAATAAATGAGCTTGTTTTGTGTTAATTTTGTTTCCCAAACTAGGACTTTTTTATTAAAGATCTTTATAATCCATAATTTTTTAATTATATGCATTTTAGTTTTTTAAATATTCTTATGCAAAAGGAAATCCAAGGAACTGAGATCAGATTATGGACACTAATATATATATAATTGATCTCTACAGGGTAAAAGTTAGTGTGTTCTACAAATATGTCGCAAATTAGATCATTCCCTTTAAGTATAACAAAATGTGCTTAAATAACATATTTATTAATAAGAGTATATACAGAATAAATAATTATATTTAAAGATTACTGCTTACTTTCTGTAATTAACTAGAAATAGATCAATACTAGCACTAATTAGCAGACAAAAATATTTCAAAATTTATTGAATTTGTGTACGTTTTTGGTACAGCCATCTTCAGCACATTACAAAATATAGAACATTTTCAGAAAAATAGGTGTACCAAAAATGTTACACAAATTAAATAAATTGCAAAATACTTTTGTCTGCAAACTAATGCTAGTGTTGATTTGTTTCTAGTTAAATAAATTACAATAACTAAATACAAAACAAAACAAAAAAATAGTTTATAATGATTATAAGGAAAATATATAGCAATACTTCGCATAGTCTGGTTTCAAATAGTCCGGATTGTAATTGTTAATAAAAAATTTTTAATTTGCTTTATTTTTTTAGAATAAATATGAAATGTAAGTGTGTTTGCTACTTACTACCTATATATGACTGGAATAGCCACTATGACAAGCTGAGACAAGCAGGCGGCTGCTCCAGTGTTGCCAAATTTATCTGAACAATGTTTATGGTGCCTGCCTCTCAAATGCAATGTTGTCAGTTGTTTACCGCAAACACTTAATTGAATCATTGAATGGGAACGGATACTGGGCATATTGGCATTTGTGACTCATCAGCCCACGGCGGCTCACTTCAAGTGAGAATCCGCCTTTACGCAGAGCACTGCTCTGGGTTTGTAATGGTGCCGAGCGGCTGACTTGGAAAA
This sequence comes from Olivierus martensii, assembly GCA_000484575.1. Taxonomy (NCBI): domain Eukaryota; kingdom Metazoa; phylum Arthropoda; class Arachnida; order Scorpiones; family Buthidae; genus Olivierus; species Olivierus martensii. The sequence continues at coordinate 62,478 of AYEL01087275.1, read as the reverse complement.
AGCAAATGTGTTCACCTGCTGGGCGAGCCCTCTTTATCTATTCATCTTTATGGACTTGGAGCCACTTTCTGTCCCCTTCTGTCTATTATAAATCTTTTCCGATCTTCGGATCCACTTTCTGTCCCCTTCTGTCTATTATAAATCTTTATAAAAGATTTTAATGTTTAATGCTTATGAAATAATTATTAATGTAAGAATTTATAGTTAAAATATATATTATGGAGCAAATCGAAAATTTCTTGGAACCAATTATAATTTTTCCCATAGGTTACGTACCTCGAATAGTCCGGTTTCAATTAGTCCAGGAAGAAAGAGGAACAAATTAACCAGACTATGCAAGGTATTGCTGTATTGCTAAAACCATATGTAAGATGTTATAAATAGCATTCAATGAATAATGATTTATTTTCACATTAGATAAATTATAAAGTCTTTAGTATCAACAGATATCATAATAATTACTACTGTAATATATCTTTTGTTCAAAAGAATAGTCTTAATTTTGAGTTAAAATACTGATGGAATTATATAATATAAAATGTTAAAAAATATAAGTTACATAGGTTAAATACAATATTGATAAATACCATAAATAAATAAATATACAACTGTATAAAATAAAAGTACAAAATATAAATAGAATATAAATAAATTTATCCTACATAAACAGCAACTATATCTATTTCAACCTTATTCATTGTTAACCCTAATGGCACCAATTGCTATGCAGTAATGTGTTCACATCTATCTTGTTGATAACTTCATTCTAGGTACCTTCTTTCTAAATGTATCACTTTTTTATAATTATAATATTGAGTGTCACTGATCAAGCTTCCTTTACAATTTTTGTATTCTGCTATTTTAGTATTTTTTCTTTGTTAGTTATATGCACATTTATTGCTGTGTTATATCTTGTTGTGCTGACATATATTCATATTTCTTTGAATCTCTCCTTTACTCTCCTGCAGTATAACCTATGCAAAATTTGATGTAATTTTTATCTCATATTTTACTGGTACACTGTATACTTCTTCTTTATCAAAAATTGCCCATTTTTATTTATTATTCTGGATATAATCGAAGAATGTCAAATCAAATTTTTCTACTATCCTGGCACTGGTTATGTCTTCTGTCATTTTTTTATTCTCTAAAATGGCCCTATGCCTAGTAATTGAAATTATTTCCCTTTGATTCATACTATGTTACAAAATATCCTGGATATATATATATATTTTATTGTATGTAAAACAAACTATAGCTGAAATAACAAATATAATAAAATACAAAACTTAAAACTTACATTATTACTGAAAGGTAAAGATGCACAAATCTTTATAAAGCTGTTTAGAGCTTTCTATTTCTTTACAGTACAGTATTATAAACTAAATTATTTCAAGTGCCAAGGTATGTCCGCCTATTGCCTCAGCTCGGCCTGAGCAGATAAGATGTTGGTACCGCTTTATGCAGTGACCTCTACGATAATACTACTAAACACCCGGTATATAATAATTCCCATTATTTTTGATTTCATGGAAATTTATGATAAGCTGCTAACTTGTAAGTTTATTTTATTTGTTTATAATTATTCAGTTAAAATTGTTAGTCCACTTTGAATGAATACTATATCCAAGGTAGACTGAAGATTTTTATAGGATATCAAAAAGTGAGAGATTTTAGTTTATGTTATGTACATTTATCGCATGGCCATTCGGCGATCAGCGCGCCGGGCTTCTCCGCGGGAAGCCCGGGGCGCTGATCGCCAAACGGCCATGTGATCCGGAACAATTCCGCGGATTGCTCCAGCACCCATAGACTGCGACGTGGTCCCCATCGCCGCGGCAGCTCAGTTGAGCTTGCCGTCAATACGACTGTACTTACGTGCGTTGCATCTGGCACCGATCTGCCCGCCGATTTTCCTCGCACTTCCGACCACTTTTTCGAAATCCCTATGCCCCGTTCTCTATCTATAAAATCCCCGCAACATTTTAGTTTGTGGATATTACAGCGTACACGCTTGGAGTTCCGAATGAATACCTCTCAACCTTCTACATCCAACGAGGGCTCCTCTACCTCGGGTTGGCCCAATGACGCTGAGGCCCTGATTATCTTCACCTTTGCTCATGTATTTTCGAGTGAAGAGCGGGCGATGGAATTATGTACGACAACAGGTTTGCTGCCGAACATTTTAATTTGTGGATATTACAGCGTACACGCTTGGAGTTCCGAATGAATACCTCTCAGCTTTTTACATCCAACGAGGGCTCCTCTGCCTCGGGTTGGCCTAATGACCCTGAGGCCCTGACTCTCTTCACCTTTGCTCATGTATTTTCGAGTGAAGAACGGGCGATGGAATTATGTACGACAACAGGTTTGTTGCCTGATCGTAAATCCACTCCACCTCCCTCCTGCCCCAAGTGCCAAGGTATGTCCGCCTATTGCCTCAGCTCGGCCTGAGCAGATAAGATGTTGGTGCCGCTTTATGCGGTGGCCTCTACGATAATACTCCTTTCGGTTAGATTCTGCGGTTTGAATTTAATCGTATTGTTTTTTCTCCAGGAGGTATGCGCTCTAAATCCTCCAAGAATAACTTCCTGAAATTCAATTATCGCTGCCGAAATACCACAGAGACATTGTCCGGCGCGACTTCGGCCAAAAAGGCGAAGACTACGAGTAAGGCTTGCCATGGGTCCACGTCGCCACTAAGGAACACATTCTTCGAAGGTATCTTTCCGTACTGAAGGTAAGTGATCTGGGACGACGTCAACACTGGCCCTCCACAGTCGACAAATATGTACTATTTCGCCATATATACTCCCGGTGACATATGCCTCATCATCGACGCATCCATAGGGCATTATTCATTCCACTCTCATGACTAAATACTTTATATTTCTTTTCAGGTCATCAGACTGATGTATTCCTGGCTGCTGCGCTTACCAGTGACAACTGCAGCCATCGAATGCGAGGTAGCCCATAGAACAGCGGTTGATTTTTACAGATTTTTCCGAGAAGTTGCCCAGGTGCATGTTTCTCACATGAAACTGAAGATCGGAGGTCCGGGGAAAACTGTAGAGGTGAGTTACCCTTGTCTTCTCCCGACATGGCAGGCGCCCCATCAGAAGTAATAGCATCTTTTTCTATCTATTTCAGATCGGCGAGACATGCACCAGAAGGCGCTCGTACAATCGGGGACGTAGGACAGAGTCCCACGACATCACGTTGTTCGGGATTTTCTGTCGAGAAACTAAGGAGGGCCTTTACTGGCATGTGAGTACTCGTAGTGGGGAACGAGACCTAACAACTGTCATGTGCATCCCGTCCTCGCGCCGCGTAAAGTACCAGCATGGGCTGCCGTGTAGGTTCAGCCTGGCCTTACGAACTGCAAAATAAGCCTCGATCTCATCCGCATTACTTTTTTCGTTGCAGGTCCGTAATAAATCCCAAGCTGTCCTATGGTCATGCATGTACGATTACATTGAGCCTGGCTCCACGATCATTAGCAACAGCTCCCCACAATACTCAGGCTGCGAGCAGCTAGGATTCGCTGCTCACATAACGGTAAATCACAAAGTGCGGGGCCAAAAAAGGTAGGTGCATACGGGGGTATGATTTCCTGACGTACATCATTTTCCCGCATCCGAGGCACCGGCTCTGTTAATGAAAGTATTACTAATGGCGTTTTCAATCTCCTGCAGATCCGTCTCAACCCGCGATTCCTCGATGCACACGCAAAACATCAAGATAAGAAATCGGTATCTTAAGGTATTCAGGCCATCTGGCCAAGGTACTCTCTTGAAAACCTGTATGGACTGCGTCAATGTACCGTTTCTTTTTTCAGGACACCATTAAATCGACCAAGGATGATTGCACCTTAGATCAATACATAGCGGAACATATGTACAGGGAGAGGCGTTTGAAAGACTTGTCCGCAGCGGCGAGAAGCTGTTATGCTTCATGAAAGATGTTGCAGCTGTATATCCCGGCCCGGGACGAAGCGGCTTGGAATTGCGGGAAGTAGGAGTGGAGGCGCCATTGGCCGACAACGAGCCCCACATTCCAATTAAACACCGTTCCGCGCACTCGGTAAGTATATGTTTCTGAAATATACCTGTGCCAATGGCCATGAAAGCATACTAATGTTATTTGGCAGCCGGCGACGGTTTCTATCTGCGTTTTCTACCGCAGCGGCTAGTGAGAACCGGCCTTGAGTCAGCCTTGTCTGCGTCGCTTTTTCCTCAGATCTTCTAAAATTTCGGTGTAAGGAGCAAATGCGCAAGAAGTTAGACGCCTAAATTTGAGGCTGGGTTCAAGTATAGGGTCACATTCTTCTATGGAACTTGCGGACGATATAAACAGATTTTTGGCCTACATGCGGTCTGTGGAGTGAGCAAGGATAGGTAATTAGAAATTTTCGGGCAAATCGATTCAGAGACTGCATTTGGTAACAAACAACTTCCCTTCTCCCTCTCTCCCCAGAGAGAAAGAGAAAAGGTGTACAGTACATTGGTAACAGTATTTTCGCCGTTCAGTGGGTGTCCGCGAATAACGATTTTGTGGTTACAAATAAATTTTCGCGGATAGTTGAATACGCGAATAACGAGAACTGACTATATATAAATTAGTTTTATACAATTGTTACACTTAAACTGCGTATCTGTTCATTCAGTAGATCTTCTTTCAATACATAACAATTTCTTAATTAGTTAAACAATAAAAAAAAGTTTTTACTTTTGAAACAGCACTCAAATCGATCAATTAGAGATTCTGTTACATGCTGGCGAATATTTTTCTACATATCTTTCTAATGACACTAACTGTATACTATGTATATTTTAAACTCCATGGTCGGAAGAAGAAAAAATTTTAAATATAACCTTCTGAAGCATACTCTTGCATTAAAAAAAATTTACATTCAATTTGGTCCCAAAAATTTGGAGAACTCAGAAAAATGATATATATTTCTCGATCATATGACTTATTACTTAGATTGCCGTCGCACTTTCTATAATATGAAATTTAAATATAAGTTAAATGACAATTTTTAATTTTGACTGAGGAAGTACAGAAATTTAAAAACAGAAAAAAACCCATGAGTTTGGATAACATTAAGAGAAAATCCTTATTTATAATTTGTTTAGAGTAAAGGTTAATTATCTTCTATTAATAATTTTCAGTATGGGTGAAAGTTACATTCAAATAATGGTTGAATAAAGTGTGCTTATTGACTGATATTTCGAATTCTTTGTTTCGGGCGCTGGTACAGAAACAGGCGCAATAAACACTATCTCTGACTTCTATAATATATGAATCTTCGATCAGGTAATCAACGGAAGCGCAAAGTGCTGGGTGTATGTGTAGGGCTGTGGTGGACCTCGGCCCTCTGCGTTGCCAGATGGCTCGCTGCCACCATAGGCGTCATCGGTGTGTATACTTATTCTTATTACAGTCAAAAGTTATTGGTAAACAGATATTAGGTACCGGTTTTGGAGTGATATTAGGAAACGAGGATCGGCCGTGGAGGCTGGAAATCAGGATAACAGCAGAATTCGGCACATAAAATGCGTACAAGTGATAAGAAATGTGCATTCCAATAGGCAAGACTAGGGATGTCAAACTGGCAGCCCGCAGACTGCATGCGGCACTCGATGTGATTTTTTGTGGCCCCAATACTTAAAATGAAAATCACAGTAATATGTTATCAGATAATAGGTAGTAACTTTCGCTTCATAATTATGTCATATACACGAGGTTTTCAATTGGCCTTAATTGTCGGCCGGATTGGCCGCGTGGAAACGCTTCGGCTTTCCACTCTGGAGGACCCGGGTTCGAATCTCGGGTCCCATCCTTTGAAAATATTTATCATGGGGTCCGGGCCCGGCCCATCGATCCCCGTCCTCCACCATCCGGCTGACCCCTCCGCAGGGGTGGGCAGCCAGTGGAAGGGCTTATTTCGCCCCGCCACTTAGTACTCTTACTGAGTGGAAAGTGGCGTCATCTGTTAACAAAAAAAATTGGCCTTATCGGAATATACTTACAGTCTCAGATGACACTGATCTTTCAGATCGGGAAAGCTGCAAGGACTACATCGTTTTGTGCGAAATTTCTTACCAGAAAACAAAAAGCCATAAATGTATTTTTTTGGATAGACAAATATAATGATCAAGTTCCAAACAACACCTCTGAAGTCGGCCGGATTGGCCGCGTGGTAACTCTTCGGTTTAAGTCATGGTTAACTTAGTACTCTTACTGAGTGGAAAGTGGCGTCATCTGTTAACAAAAAAAAAAAAATAATAATAATTTTAATTCACTATGCACTAATATTGGTACTCTTACTGAGTGGAAAGTGGCGTCATCTGTTAACAAAAAAAAAAATAATAATAATTTTAATTCACTATGCACTAATATTATACTTTATTCGCCAAATTTTCAGCAAATAATTTACATTCGAATCATCACTATCTATTGATAAATTATTTTATGCTCAATAATTATATATTACAGTCAAATCCCGATAAGACGCCCCCCTTTAAGCCGCACCCTAGCTGATCGCTAAGAAATTTGGAAGAACGTATCTTCCCTATGTTAATGGAATAGGCAAACCCCGATAAGACGCCGTCCGCCATCTGCCAGTAGAAATGTCTAAACAAATATTCCTTTTGGTATTGTATTTATGCTCGTTAACCCGCCAGGAGCATGAAAGGTGACTTGCATCTCGAAGTTCATCAGTGCTGTATATACAGTTTTAAAAGCTTCTGGACTCATTTGTAACAGCGTCTGGGAGAGATGGAATTAACGGTTAATTTTTTCTTTAAGTTTGGTTCACACCTAGGTTGTAGAAAATTTAAGATCGTAAGAACCAGATCATTTCCATCGTTTATTGCGTACCGAGCAAATAAGGATACTGTACAGTAAGCTGTGTGCATAGGGTTTTACAGAGAATTCAAAGTAGAGGATCAGAACAGTAGATGGATATGTTTTCTATATACAGTCAAATCTCTTTAAGCCGCCACCATCGGTTCGAAGGTCCTCTCTGGCGGTAAAGGAGGGTGGCGGTTTATGGAGGGTTTATGGATACATGTGAGAAAACATGTATAGACTAGAATGACATTATTTCATTTAATTAAAAGTGATCAGAAATAAATTGCTGAGTAGCAGAAGGATTTTTATTTTTATATTCACAAATTAAAATATTTTCGTGAACATCTAATGTCGTTTTTGATATTTTTCCGAGTAAGAAACAGCAACGATACTCACAACAGTTGATTTATAAAAAAAACGGTTTAAACTGTTCTTCTTCTTCTTCCGCAAAGTCGAGGTTATGGCTCTGCAGTCTTCTCCTATTTTAAATGGTTATTTTGTAAAAATCCGTTTAAAGTTTTGGAATAGCTCATTTTGAAAACAGAGATGTGAATAGTCACAGGTGCAAGATTACAGTCTAATAAATGTTAACAGATAAATTACTTAATTGCCATCGTCTCTAGTATTTCTATTTGTGTTGATTGACCTTGCCATTCGATTGTTTTGGCGGTTTAAACAACTGATTTGTCTACTAATGAAATTGTTTTGCCTCCAGAAATGAGTGACGGTTGGCGATTAGTGAGGTGGCGGTTTATAGAGGGAATTTCATGTGTTAACATAAAGGAGGAGATTTGTTATTGGTTTTCATCAGGAAAATAACGAGGGTGGCGGTTTATAGAGGGGCGGCTTAAAGAGGTTTGACTGTAGTACTGTACATATACATTATGTATATTATACTGCAAAGTATACAGTTTTTAGAAATGTTAAGTTTGAATGCTTGTATTTTATTAAATTTAATAAATTCGGAGTTTTTTTTACATATTTTACGCCCCCTTTCCAATCAGGGAGATTATTAAGGGGGCGGGATTGTTTCAACCACGGGCTGCACTCACATCCGAGGAGGGGGGCCGGATGGTGAAAGACGGGGATCACCTGGCCGTGCCCAGTACCCCGAAAAAATCTGGGACCAGACCCGGGTCCTCCTGCGTGGCACGCCGACAGTGTTACAACTCGGCCATCTGGCCGCCTAAATTCGGAGTTTATTTTCATTTCTATACTATATATGTTTTCGATAAACCGCCAACCCCGATTAACAGCCAAAATCATCGCCGAACGAATGGTAGCGTCTTATCGGGTTTGACTGTATAATTATAAAATACGCTTTAAGCATTATCCAGCTTCAGCTGATGAAACAAAGCTATTATTAAACTTTTTTCTGTGATTAAATAAAATGAAAAGTTAGTGTTTAGGCTATTGTTTATATTATCTATAGAATAAAAGTGGATCGTTATGAACCAATTTAATTTTTTTATAATCAGTACTAGATACATTTATTCGAGTTCAATTCCTCCAGATTTTTTTCATTCAGTCCAGTTCATTAAACTCTATCTTTTATCTGATACCCCATCCCACTAGAAAGTGTGGACCAGATGGAGAGTATTGATGTACCCCTAATGGGAATTTGAATAGTCCTGCCACATATATCTAACAAAAGATAGAAAACAGCAAAAAAATCAAAAAATCGCAGTAATAAAATTATTAATCTTTTTATTAATGCTCTATTCAAGTTCCCTTTCACTATATTATCTTTGTATTTACTAAACTTCCATTTCAATCATCTCTCATGTGAATGTTGCTGGTTTAGAGCTGGTATAATATGCAGTATAAATAAAATTCTAAGGTGCTTACTAGTATCAGAAATTTACTTACTAGTAGCAGAAATTTTATCAAAATTATTACGTAATACAAGCGAATTACGTACAATAGTTAAAATATTGTATAATATATATGATTCTTAAAAAGTTTTTATGAAAGTGGAGCGGGCTTCACTGAAGAGTGCTGGGGATGCGAATTTGATATGCCTGGTTGAAATTAATTGCAGGATTTCAGTTTAGGAATTATTGCTTTACAATATTATCAATAAATTAATCAGGAAATTGCGCGAAATTTAAATTTGTAAGGTGGCAGCACTGAATTTTATCGTAAAAGAAAATGGTGACTTGTGAATTTGCTATAGATAATTTATTGGTTACAAATTAAATATGAAATAAATTGAATGAAATAAATTGAATAAAATAAAATAAAAATGTGGTTTCTATATTTGTTAAGTTATGTATCATTAATTATACAAATCTGTGTCATTGTATTATCTGTAGGTAAGTAATTTAATGCAAGATGTATTCTATGAAATATTTTCAACAATTTGTTTTAGTGTTGATTTTATTAAGAAATTTTATACAAAATAAAAACAATAAATAGAAGCATTTATAAATTAAAAATTAGTAAGTTAATGGTGAATATGGTTATATGTTGCAATTACCATGTATAGTAATTAAACAGAATCAGCATGATATCAATATAAGATATTCTGACACTTAAACCCACTTAAATTAAAGAGCAGTGGAAGATTTTGATCGAATAATATCTTTTGTAATTTTATTTTTATGTAATAGCAGTTTTTTTTGTTTTTATTTTATTCTCCCCTATAGGTTGTTATTTATATGTAGTAACATGGTTGTTTCATACACTGTTACGTATAATTTTGCATTACTGCCATATGAACGAAAAGAGTAACCATCGAAAGATGATGACTAGAGAAAACTTTCCAAAAGGACTGTGCTTCTATCTGATATAGACATCGAGGAAATGAATGATGAAATTGGTAAAATTGGATCTCACCTGCTGACGATGAGCGCGTCCAGTCGCAACCTGTATCCAGCGCCGACGCGATGTGTCCGCAAAGTCTCGAAGAATGGCCTATTTGGTACTTTGGGATTATCCCGTCGACCTCTCAAATTTCCAAAATGAACATTCTAAAAATCTAAGACTGTACAAATTATTAAAAGAGGTTATTGGTTGGGTTTATAAGTTAGGCCCAAGCAGGCCGGATGGCCTGCCGCTGCCTGCGTAGGCCTGGAGGTAGCCAGGCCGAGACAAACGAAGCCTTACTGGTACTTACTCGCAAAAATCTGTGTGAACCGATGTTCCAACACTGGATACAGGTTGCGACTGGACGCGCTCGTCGTCAGCAGGTGAGATCCAGTCTTACCTCAAAATAGTTTTGGAATGGATCTTTAACTCAACGAAATTGTCGATTTGTATTTTAAAATCACCAGTCGTTGGAGGGGGCGAATCTTTAATTCTCTAATATATAGTTTTTTGTAATGAATCTTTAACATGACAGAATTGCTGATTAGCACTTTTAATCATAAGTCGGCAGGAAGGTAAATCTTCAATTTCAATATTTTAATTTCATATTTTGAAAAAACTATACTTTAGAGAATTAAAGATTCGCCCTCACTAACTGATGATTAAACCACGAATCGAAATTCCGTTATGTTAAAGATTTATTCCATTACATGTACTAATATTTCAGTAAAAGTTTACCTTCCCTGTGTGATGGCTATGTATTGACTATATAGCAGGCTTTTTTAATGAATTATGTATTATTCACTTCTATTTTGGCCAAGAATATTGGCACAAATATCAGGTGTCTGAATCACAAGGAATATGTTATATAAAATGCCAAAATAAGTAAATTTAAATGGATACAGTTGCAACAGTTTGTGCAAGATCTTCCACAATGCCATATATGACATGTTCAACTGCTTTTGATACTGCATTTACATATATGAATTATCTTTATTTGTTAGCAATTCCTCTATTACTGAATTAGCAACTTATTCAACTTATTAAGTAAAAATGAATTTGCACCTTCTTTTTGATTTCATTTCCTGTTTTTCAAATTGAGCAATCTTGATTCTGAAAGAACATGGTGTAAAGAGCTCTTTTCAAATACCAGCAGTATCTGTATTCTCATAGCATTGCAGTGGCTTAATACTTTCAGTTTGATAAAATATTGTTCATAAGTACAGGGCATTAAGGTAAAATAAAAGGAACTGTGCTGCTGATGCTGTTATCTGCAAGACTATGCATTAAATGTCTTATTCTTTTTCTACTTGTCTGACACACATGAATGCATGCAAATGAAATCTTTGTTAAATAAAAGTAAACAATTAGTCAAATAAGTAAGATAAATTATTTATTCAAAAACGTTTTTGAATAAATGATTTATCTTACTTATTTGACTAATTGTTTACTCTTATTTAATATTTAAAATAGGAAGTATTTCATTATGAAATCTTTCTTTCAATACTGGCTCAAAATTTGTCACATCCTGAACCAGCTTAGCTGATGGTGCACCCCTAAACTGTTGATGTGCCAAAAATAGTTTAAATATCTAATACAGGCATACTTCATTATTGAAGTGATTATGTTCCAGATCACCACTGTAAAGTGAATCACAGTCTTTTTTTCATTTTATGATATATGTAAAAGACTAAAAACATATTTACACTATTATTCATTAAACACATAATTGCATTAGCACTAAAAAAATCAGCCAGATGGTCACATTTTAAAGCATTTGCATATCACTTTGGAGAATAAATTTGATTCTGAGTCCCATACTTTGTTTTTCAGTGATGGCTCCAGACCCTTCTCATCTGTGTATTAATTTATGTTTTATATACCTATTCTAAGCATTATTTTACAGATAATATTTATTTTGAGATATAAAATAATGATATATATAAGAATGTTCCACTTTACAGTACTTCTCAACTATATTCCATTTTCATTTTATAAATAATATTTTATAATTGGGAGGCATTCCTATATATAAAAAAAAATTTCTTTTATTGGCAGGAGCAAATTCATCTTATCTATTCTACTAAGAGCTGCCACACTTCTGGCAGGAAATGTTTTTCTTTCTTCATTCTTTCCATTATATTTTTCACTTTGTTCTTCACCCTTCAAAAGATTAAAGCTCTGAGTGTGCCCTCTATCTTTTTTCAATAAAAGTACAAATCTTCAATTTGTGTGTGTTGTTTTGAGTTTTTGGTTTTAGAGATACTATAGATGCATAAAAGTTGTGTGTTGTATTTCTGTAAAATATGAATAAAAAAATTCATTAAACAAAGTAATTTTTGCATTATCATTCACTGTCTTAAATATTCGTATCTTTGCTCATAATATACTCATTAATTTTATCTAGTTATTCCATTTATCAATTTGCATGTAGGCATATATCAAATTTAGGCATTGTTTAACTTATGCCACTTGAAACATACACAGAATTTTTCAAAATGAATTAACTATGTAAATAGGGGAGCTACTGGACTAAGTAATTAGTATATTTTTTACTGTTTAGAAGCAATTATTACCGTTTAGAAGCAATTATTTGGTTATTGCTTTATTTTTTCAATTTGTTACTAAATAACCACATTAAATTGTAATAAATGCCCTAATTTCTTAGTCCAGTAGGTCATCTGTTTACATGGTTAATTCATTCTGAAAAATTCTATGTAAGTTTAAAAGTATATAAGTCAAACAATGTCTAAATTTGATATATGCCAATATGCACATTGATATAAATTAAGAATATATATATATTTGTATATTAGATGTTTTTGATTGGATTTCATTTCTTTTTTTAGATTAAAAACATTTTTATAAAGAAAAGATTTTAACAAAATATATTCTTTATTTTTAATCCAATTGAATCAAAGTTTTTTGGGGATTATAAATAAAATAATAAAACATTTAAATACCAAATTTGATTGAATTTTGGAAATGGTTGAACAACGCAAACATGTAAAATAATTTTCATAATGAAAGAACTTCCTACTCTTTTTATTTTGGCTCTAATTGGGTTTAAATTTTCAGAGATCTTAAATAACATAAAAAACATACATTTTAGATTTGATCAAAATTAATTGACCAATATCATCTGTAGAAGTATTTGTAGAGAAAGAATCATCTTTTCTATATCCTTTTATTTTATCTTGATTGAGCCAAATTTTTCAAATTTTAAATGAGTTAGGATAGGCTTACATTTAAAATTTAACAAAAAATGATTAAGCAATGCAATCTGTAAAAATGTTATGGAGAAGTTATTACCTTTTATTTTGACTTAATTGAGCTGAAATTTGATAAATCTCAAGCAGTTTCATAAAATATCTATTTCAGATTTCATCAGAATTGATGAATTGATCTGCAAGAAATATCTGTGGGGAAAGAAGAGAGAAAAAAATTTTTTTATTATTTTCAAATTGCTGTAGTTCTTTTATTAATTGAAATTGAAATTTGGCAATCAATGTCCTATTGAATACTTTTTGAATTTAAATGTAATATTAATAGTCAATTCTTTTTATTCATGGTAGATACATTCTGTAAATTCATCACAAGTACTAAACTATTGTGCCTATAGGAAATGTAGAGTTAGGTTCCTGCGAACCTTTCTCCCCAACATTTTCATTCTTGCTTTATGTGTGTTTTTTGGTTAAAGACATCTTATTTAATGTGTATTACAGCATTTACAAATAATTATGGTAATCTTCAACTTTTCAAAACACTACCTATATAGTAAATAAAATCTTATTTTTGATGAGTAGTTGTTTGATGTGGCAGCTGACACTTTGTCTTTCTGAACTGCATTTAAAAACTGCGTCAGTTTTATCTGCATCACTTTTTGCTTCAGATCTAAAATCTTGGCGTAAGGTACAAATGTGCAAGAAGTAAATTTGAAGCTGCATTCAAGCATAGGATCACATATTTCTGTCGGACTTGCAGATGATATGAACAGACTTTTGGCCTACCTGCAGTCCATGGAGTGAGCAAGGATAGGTAATGAGACTTTTCCGGCAGAATGATACAGAAAATACATTTGGTAAAAAACAATTTCCTTTATTAGAGAGAGAGAGAAAGTAGGGTTGCCATAATTTTCTGGATATAACCCAGGATGCTTATAGGGGAAATCTTTTTTTTTCCCTCCTCCTTAATTCCATCAGGTATATTGTTAATGATAGTTCATCAAATGAAATGAAAGTCATATTATACTTACTCAATTATTTTATTAAAATAAGAGGAAAATGTACAAATATCATTAAAAAACAACTTTAAAAGTAATATCATCACTTTCATTCGTGACTGGGTCCAGGTTTTAAAGAATCCTGGACTCAGTCAATTGGAATCCTTGCCAATGTCTAGTCCAATCAACTGTTTTTTTTGCCCCTCATCTGATTTATCTTATTGCACATAGGCAATAGATTGAACAGAAACAAAAAATGTTGACAAATACTTGAATGAAGAAAATTTGAAATCCAGGACATTTTAAAATCCCGGATGACTATTGAAATCCAGAACAGTCTGGGCCAATCCTTGACATATGTCAAGCCTAGAGAGAATTTACTTCGATAACAGTATTTTCATCAATCAGTGGGTGTCTGCGAATAAGTGCAAAAGCTCCGTAAAAATAGATCTTGTGATTACAAATAAAATTTTGGGAATAGTCGAATATACGAATACAGAATCTGTGAAAATAAAGAAAATCGACTGTTTTTAACTTAAAGCAAAAGTTATAATTAAATGATTCCTGTAATGGAGTCAGTCATGCCTGTTGATTAGATATAGTATTTTGCTTACCAATTTATTTATTAGTTATTTATATAGAATATTTAGAAAAAATTTTTTGATAAAAAATAATCACAGTTATGTCCAAAAATACACTTGCTGATTTATAAATAAAAATTATAATAAAAATGTTAAATTTTTAAGTACTTTGAAGTTTGGTGCCCTGAGTCAGTGTCTACTTGACTCCTAGTTAAGCCACTCCTCCTTTTTTATTAATCAATGCCAATTCTTTTGGCACTGATTAATAAAAAAAGGAGGAGTGTTTTCCTGTTAAATTTAGTTAGTTTTATCAACTAGATATTTTTGCAAATGACTGAAAATGGAAATACTTTAATATTATAATCACTCTGGTTTTTTATCTTGTTTATTATTCAGATTTTGCACATTGATCTAATGGTAATTTTGTGATATATTGAAATATTTGTAAGTCATAGCTCATCTAAATTGGCTGAGAAAAAATTTTTGTTTCTTATATTGCATGTTTTTTATTTCAGCTGCAGGACTTTATTACTTAGCAGAATTTGTAGAAGAATATACTGTTTTTTCTGGAAAAGTCATCAAAATGATAATCATTGTAAGTTTATCATTTCTTTTAAAATATGAAATTAATGATGGATGAATTAGATTAAAAATTGAAATTACAAATTTTGTTATGAAGACCTCGTAACAAAATTTTATTAAAGACTAGATTTATTAATAAATCTTTGGTCCTTTTGGAATAAAAATAAAATTTTTCATCAAGGTTATCTTCTTGTCTGTATTGCTTAATGATCTTTCCATGCCATTAAAAATGGATTTCATAAATTTTAAGATGTAGCTATGTTTCCATCCATAATGAATAATGTTAGAAAATTCTTTCTCCTTGTTTTGGTTGCTAGAGCAGTGCATAAAAATTTGAAAACATTAAAAAATTCATAATACCAGAAATTGTATATTACAACTCAATGTTTAATTCTTATATTGCCAACTCATAGGCTGTTGAGTTAAACAAGATCCATCCAAATTTCGAGATACTAGAAATTTGTATAGTATCTAAAGTAGTATCTAAAGTAAAACAACTTAAAAAATTGAAAGATTTCTTAATCCAGCTTAAAACTTTGAGTAAAACTATGCACAATCAAAGTTTGTTCTAAACTATTTGAGTACATTAAGACCCACAAAAGTCCAGTAGTAATTCAACCATTTGTTGAAATGAAGCAGTCTCCTCTGTATAAAATTAAAAATGCTCTATCTAATATTTGTACAGCAAAATTTAAGAGATATAAATATTTACTATTAGTTCTGTAGATAAACAAATTATAACTTAACGAAATGCAAAATATATTTATATATTTTATATATAAATTTTGAAATTAATTATAAATAATAATTATAAAATCTCTCAAAGTGTTGTTTCTTCTTCTTCCTTCCAATATGGTGGTTTTAATTGAAACTTTTCCTCCAATTATTAATTTGGAATAGGAGTTTAGTATCCCAGATACATCTCTTCAGAGCTGCAATATAAGAATGAAATTGGATATTCTATGACGGCAAATAGATAAGATTAAATCACTGTTTGATGAGACGCTCAATCTGAATTCAATACTCAAAAATTTTTGGATTTTGGAATGTTGTCACCGTATACTTTGATTGGAAGTTTATCTTTGTCACCAGTGTTATGCAAATCTTGAATCAGTTTTGTTTCAGTATCTTTGGAAAAAACATCTAACACGGGTCTGCGTTAAGAGAATTTCCCAAAAATACCTCTGATATTGCTTCCATAATATTCTGACAATTTATGACGACTTTGAGAATTATCTTTAAAGAAATGCGTTATTAAGTCTTCACTTCGGAGATCCCGTTACATCAAAACCCATGACACATTAATTCCGATCACTTTTCTATACATTGCTTTCCAGATCACTCTGGGTTTATAATTCTATTGATACCAACAGCCAATCTCTATCACTCTGTCTTGTCGCTCTTTTATCTTTATGATTTGCGAATAATGGAGAAAAAGTAATGAATAGCAAATATCTTCAAAAGAAGAATTTTACCATGTGATATATCATATGAAAATTAAAAAAAGCTCAGCATGTTTGAAAAACTTTTACAATTAGATATTCAGTGAATATAGTGATTTTCATGTCATTTAGATGTATTGATTTTAATTGATATATGATATTCCAAATTTTTTAAATATTGTAGACTTATAAACTTAGATCTTGTTTTGATAATATATATGTGGCTTAACATGAGATGTAATGTTAAATATGACCAATATTAATCTACAATTGGGTAATTTGGGATGTAACTGTTACTCCGATATTTTTGAAATTATATTATAAATATTTTTGGATCCTTTTATGATTCCGATTCTCCCAGGGGGAATTGGAATCACTAATGAACGATATACTAAACTTCCTCCAGGGGGAATTTCCCTCTGGTTGAGAACTACTGTTTTATAGGAATATTTTTAATTAAAAATCTGGACATTTTTGGCATTGTTTTATAAAATATTATTTTTCAATAAATTATTATTTTTTGTGTGTAATAAATTATTAACTATTTATTATTTTTCTATTTAATAAATTACTAATACTTTGGGAAATTATTTGCAAGTCACTCCTTTAAAAAATTATTCATTGTAATTTTTGATATCGATGTTATATTAATCGATATTTTCAATATATATCGAACTGTATCGATTCTTTGTGGAAAAGTATCGAGTAGCGTCAAATATTTTTAAAATGTTATATCCATGTGGGTAATGATTATAATATGATTTTAATTGATAGAAAAAACAACATGAAGAGGAATATCCTGAGGATATAAAAAATATCTGAAAGGAAATTAAAAATACGTGATAAAACAAACAATCGAATTATTCATTGTTAATATTGTAAATGCTAATTACTTTGATGACTAGACAACGGGTCCATATTTGCAGTAGTGTATATAATGAATTTCGTATGCAAATAAAAAAAATACAGTAGACTCCCTCTTATCCGGTCTCTCTTTATCTCTTATCCACATTTTCGTCGAGCTATAAGTGGAGAAATAGAATTTCGTATGCAAATAAAAAAAATACAGTAGACTCCCTCTTATCCGGTCTCTCTTTAACCGGCCTCCGCTTAACCACATTTTCGTCGAGCTATAAGTGGAGAAAAAAACGAATAAAAATGAATAAATTATTCGGAAGCGTTCAAATCTGCGATAAGATATATCGAACAGAAAGATAATTCATCTGTCCCTTGGATGTGTTCATTTCTAATCCTGTCTGCTCGTGTCACTCCGCACATCCATCTTATTTTGCTTTAAAAAACGAATTTAAATCGAAAAGACAAATAATTCATCTGCCCCATTTATATAATTATTATGAAAAATGGTGTAATTTTGCTTTAAAAAACGAATTTAAATCGAAAAGACGAATGAAGGTAACTGATTTGGTTAAATAAATCTTCATGTACAACATAGGTACTTTTCTTATTTAATTTACAACTTATAAAAGGTATTACACATATATTTTCGGATTAACCGGCCATTCGTTTATTCGGCCGAAAGTCTGGTCCCATAATGGCCGGATAAGAGGGAGTCTACTGTATTGCAAATAAAAATTATCAGCTGTAATTTATTTTAGACTATAGTTATCAATGTCCTTCTAGACTGAATATAAACACACAGAGCAAGAGAAGAATGAGAAAGTAATTCACTTTAGAATAAAGGATAATTTTTTTATATCTTTTAGACTATAGTTATCAATGTCCTTCTAGACTGAATATAAACACACAGAGCAAGAGAAGAAGAATGAGAAAGTAATTCACTTTAGAATAAAAGATAATTTTTTTATATTTTATCATGTAGATTATAAGAAAATTTCAAAATTTTTTATTGTTTTTGAGTTAATAGTTTTAATTATAAGTCATTTCGTCTGTTTATTGAAAGTAAATTGATCTATCAAATAAAATAGATCAAATATTCTATCAAATAACTGATTAAAACTAATCATAACTTAAAAGATGATAATGAAAAAAAGATATATTTTGAGGTTTAATCAAATATATTTATCTTTAATACCTGAAAACATAATTACTATTGGAAGGAAATAAAATTACTGTAAGGACAACTTTATTTTATAAAGAAAAATATTGAATATTACAGAAATTTAAAATACTGTCATATATACAGTATGTATGGAAATAAAATTAGATAAAATACAAAGAGTATTGGAATTTAAACAATCGGATTAATTAAGAAATGTATTGAAATTACAATTCTTAATCAAGAAAGTTAGGGAAAAAATTATAAACAGTGAAGATGATATTTATAACAACAAACTTTACACACAAACAAGGAAAATACAATTTTATGTGTATTTATAACTTAAATTTTATAGCTATATCGTCAATAATTACATTCACGAATGCTGAACACTGAATCATGAGGAGCTGATTTATATAGATTTAAATATTGAACTAAAGCAGAAATCGATTTTGAGAAAAGAATTTTTAAAATCCTATATAAATAATTCTGTAATTGGTAACATAATGGAAAATATGAAAAAATACCATATATAAAACTACATAAAAATTAAATGCCAAGCCAAATTTTAAAAAGAAATCAAAATTTACAGAAAAATTTAAGTACAATACAGATGAATAAAACTAAGATATATTTTAATAATTCTACTATATAAGTTAGCATACGTAGAGAGTAGTTGAATATTATTTGATATGTGATTTCATTATGATACTAAAATATAGAGATGATATAAAACATTTATATTAAGAAAGAGATTCCTATATTTATGATGATAAATCAGATGATTTTAACGAAAAAATTATAGGCAAATAAATCATTTCAATACATTATCCGATTACAATATAACAAAAATGATATATGTATATATATAATTTACAAGACAATAGTTCATTGACAACAAGTTAATAATTTTCTATCTTGACATATATAAAAATCATTATCAAGAATAACATTTATACTTGTAGAGGATCTGATATTACAATATTGACATACTCTATATACTGACAAGTGAGATGACCTTAATAGTTACAGGATTAAGATAACAAATAATGTATATAGTGCAAGAGGATATTAAATTATCAGATTGTAATTTAATATATTTTAGATTTACAATTATCGATGCTTTTCTAGATTGAACATAAACACAAGCGAAGAAGAATGAGAATATTTTAAAATAACTGATAATTTTTTTTACATTGTATCCTATAAATTATAAGAAAATTTCAAATTATTTTGATATTTTTAGAGTTAATAGTTAACATAATTATAAGTTATTTTCTCTGTTTATGGAAAGAAAATTGAAAATCTTCTATAAAATAATCGATTAAACTTATCAGAATTTATTAACTATATATCTAAATGAATTTTTTAAATATGATTATATTTAAAAAATATATTTAACTATATAGTTAAGAGTAATCGGTCAGAAATTTTTCCTGTCAAGTTTATTAGATTTTAAATTAA
The DNA here is from genome assembly GCA_000484575.1 of Olivierus martensii. Classification (NCBI taxonomy): domain Eukaryota; kingdom Metazoa; phylum Arthropoda; class Arachnida; order Scorpiones; family Buthidae; genus Olivierus; species Olivierus martensii. Next base: position 42,504 of record AYEL01087275.1, on the reverse strand, counting down.
AAAAAAAAACAGAAAAATTCTGCGATTTTTAAATAATGTATAGTATTTAACTTTAATGCTGTACTTTATTCTAAATCAGAGAAAAAATATAAAAATTATTTAAAATATATTAAAATACAGAATTTAAATTTTCTATTGAATGTAATAGAAAGATATGACATATTTACTACTCATACACAACAACTCAGAGAGATCTACTAAGTAGAACATTAAAAAAAAAATTGAAAAATTTATAAAATTTAATACAATCTCTTCCTGACTTAAGTAATACTAGAAATTATATAAATTCGACTTTACATAAAATGTTGATTATTTTATATAACTTTTAATTTATTTTTCAGATATAGAGCACAATCTCTTCCTGACTTAAGTAATACTAGAAATTATATAAATTCGACTTTACATAAAATATTGATTATTTTCTTTAACTTTTAATTTATTTTTCAGATTTAGAACAATAAACATCTAGTATATTTGTAGGTTACAAGTTCGAATATGTGCAGCAATACGTTAAAATTAAGAGAATATAGAATTACTTATATTTTTTGATGTTTTAAAAAACAAATTGTTTATTATAATAAAATATAAAAACAAAATTATCACCAGAGTATACTATATAGCAAAAGTCATTTCAGATTGCATTAGTTTACTTTATTGAAATATCATATTACTTGATTTATTTATATTTTTGTAAATCATTTGTTGATCTTATATTTTTCGTATGATATTTTGGTGTTGCCGTTGCCTATTTTTCAATCAAGAAACTATATGATGCCGTAATGTTATATAGGTGCTCAGTGTAGTCATGTAGCTTTAGGAGTTTTGAATCCAGAATTTTTATTAAAAAGTTATTTTTCCACGTATATGAAATTCCACTTGCGTAAGATGCCGTAATGTTATATAGGTGCTCAGTGTAGTCATGTAGCTTTAGGAGTTTTGAATCTAGAATTTTTATTAAAAAGTTATTTTTCCACGTATGTGAAATTCCACTTGCGCAAATTTCCGAAAAACGTAACCCTTACGTACGTCGAGGAATAACCAGAAGTTCCCTGATTTACGATGATCAGTACTTACGATGGTGATTATTTTCGATAAACATCTATACTTACGAAGGCCGTCGCCATAAATAATTTTACAATAATGGAAGCTAATCGACCATCCTGGCGAATTCTATAGCTACAGAATTTTCAGAAGGGGTCCAGGTCCGACCCATTGAACTCTATCTTTTATCTAATTGTTGAATTACTATGGGTTATAGACAACCTATGGTGAATAGTAGAATGCCATGTCAATTAACATGTAATAAGAAAGAATGCAGCGTATAATTCAATAGAAAATACTGGTGCCATACAGTCATCAATATTTCTTTAGTAAAATATTTTCGCATCAATTCAAGAATGTTTCTCGAAATATCTGCAAACAAATCACATTTAATAAAACAATTCACTTATTGGGAGCCAACTGGATCACATGTCTCGAAAAATTTTCTTGATGGGCCTGGTCCGAGCGTTGATCCATCTATTAAAATTCTGCTAACTCTATGATTTTAGATTGAGTAGTTTGTAGTTGGATCCGGGATGGATTCCATTACGTAGTAATCAGTTAATGATTAGAAAGTGATGTTAAAAAATTAATTGTTTATTTATTCTAGATCTTGGATATGTGAATATAACTTATGCATTCCACCTTTGTTTTTATCTAATATTTTAGAGATTTCCTGTACTATACTTCTACACCATACAAGAAACTTGTGTCGTTCACTCTTGCGCTCTGTATAATCCTGATTCATTTAATTAATGATTATATTATTCAATTTATTCAAATTAATGATTACATTATTAATGATTCATTAAATTTATGAATAAATGAATAATGTTTTCGTATATTTTTAGAAAGAACAGTAAAATATATCAGTACGGTTTACATATAAAAAATTAATTTATCTACTTATAGGCCTATTATATAAAATTCAATTTACCTTCAATATATTTAAAGGTTATGCAATGAAGACTTTTTTCTTCTCTGTAACCACTCAAAGCCATGCAACTTCCGAAGAATGTGATCTGATAAGCATACGCAAAAAATGTAATTATTGCGGCATAAGAGCAACATATGCGAATTATTGGAAAAGGTGAAGACATTCCGATGCAGAAAGAAATAATGCTAGTGAGAGTAGTGATGGTGATAGAAACAGCAGCATCAGAATAAGTTTTTGCCATTCTTTCCTCCACAGGATCATCGAGATTTGTACTTCTCCAAGCAGCTATGAGTATGAATGCATCGTCAATTTCCACTCCTGAAAATAATTATAAAATATAAAGATGTACTCTTTGTTTATAATAAAAAAATAAACATACTGTATATAGAATGAACTTTCATCAAATGTAAAAATACATATATTAAAGAAATTCTTATATATTAAAGATTACAGTATTAATGTTTCTTTTTAATTTTAGTTTTTCTTTATGGATAATTAATTTGTATAAATATATTATTAATAAAACAATAGACTTATATAATAATTATGACAATAAACTCAATGTCAATTTAATAATTTCTATCATTAAGAAACAATAAGAATCAGAGAACTGTATTTAACAAATTCACAACATTTGTTCATATAAAATAGAATTGAGAAAACTGAAAATTTAAAAATATAAGTATTCTGCTAGAGCATCGTGTATGCTAAAAATGTTCAAAATCGATTCGCTTATTACGCAGTAATCACGAATAAATTAATTTTTAGCATACATGATCCTCTAACAAACATCAATAATATGCATTAACGAGATTGCTGCATTATAAATTAGTTGCTTATCACCTTGGAGGATTCAGATTCACTTCTGTGTCTCATACCTCTAGTTTTTTGTGAAAGGTGCCAGGCCAGTTGAATTCTATCGTTTATCTTTCCGGTTGATCCCATCACAGATTTGGTTATTCTGTTGTGGGTTCCTAAGTGGCAGCAGTCAAAAGTATCTCCAAGGCCGGTGCTACCATTTAGACAAACTAGGCAACTGCCTAGGGCGCAAGTCATGAAGGGGCGCAAAACTTCAAGCTATATTTTATTCCTACTTTATCAAAATATCAAAATTAAATAGTGATATATGATTTAGACATCGATTATTTTTCCTTATCCCTCACACAAGAATCGATACCTATAAATAAGTCTTAAATAGTAAGAATTTTCAAATTAATTAAGAAGAAAATAAAAAGGCTGTTTTTAGAAGAATTGCAAAAATCTTGAAAATGTTTTGACTTGTAATGCTAATAAAGATATTAATGCCGAGGATCTCTGCAATGAACTTCAAGCAATGGCTCGAAGATTTCCAATATTCATGCTACCACAAGAAGTACCATTTTTTATAGTATAGCAAAAGCTTGTGACTGCATGCCTAACGTTTTTGTTGCATTAAGAATCCTCATGACACTTCCAGTTTCAGTAGTAAGTGGAAAACGTAGTTTCTCAAAGTTAAAACTTATTAAAACATACTTGCGCTCAGTAATTTCCCAAAAAAAGTTAACAGATTTGGCAACAATATCAATCGAACACAAGCTAGTTTCTATACTAGATTTAAAGAAACTGGTAGAAAATTTTGCAAAATTGAAGACAAGAAAAATTAAAATTTAATATTCGTATATTAAATATATCGCACACGTATTTCTAAATTGACACAACTCAAAAACGAACATTTTGAGAAAATTGGAAAAAATTACGAAATCAGCATAACTAAAATCCATTATATAACTCATAATTTTTTCAAAATTTGTAATTTTTTGAAACCTTTTTTAGGAAAATGGTTTCAAAAGATGATGGAGGATTGCTTCCCAAGTTATAAAATGGTGCCAACATAAAAATGCAAATTTTTGACTTGTGTCACTTTAGAAATACGTGTGCGATATATTGTATATTATTAATAAAGCATGCCAAAATAATTTTTATTTTTTATATTTAGATTTTCATTTTAAAAAATATCCAATTTGTGAAATAAGGGGCGCACTTGTAAACTATGCCTGGGGTGCAAAATCCTGGCACTGAGTATCTCTTGTCTGATTAATGCTTTAATACAAACCAACCTAGTCAATACAACAATATATTGTACAGGAATTTTGTTCAGATCTGATAATATTTACATGCGATATAGTTTTGATAACAGATATCCAGGCAAATATGATCGAATATCCATACATTCAATTTTCTTGTTCTCTAAAAGCAGAGTAACATTTGTATCTTTTGAAGCCCTTAGGCTTAGTAGATTTCAGTGCTCCCAGTGTTCGTAAATTAAATAAGGAAAAAATATTATCAAAATTTTGTATATACTGTATATATTTTAGAATTATTACTACACAATTTTTTCCTATCTTTATGTTATTTACAACAGAAATACTCAATATAAGAACTTCTTGAAAAAATTTTGTAGATTCACTCCCATTTAAAAGATGCTAATGAAAATTCGAACTGGAATTTCACTGTAACTGAAAAATTATCACACTTTTTATATTTTTTATACGAAGTCAAAAATACAACAACAGAAAATGAATTATATATCTAATTATAAGGTAAAAATGGGATCCCTGAAAATTGATGGTACTAAGCGTGCGCTTAATGCTTTCTAAAAAATACCAATAATGTATTTAAATTTCATTCAAAATGTGTAATATTTAAGAGATATATTGCCCAAATATTTAAATATCTTTTCTCTTAATACATCAATAATATTGAACAGATATTGATCATTTTCAATAGGTTATAATGGATTCCAATAATAGTGTAGTGAATTTCATCCAAATAGAATAGCGTTATCGGATGAGCAAACCTAACTTATATACATTTTTATTCCATTTAAGAATGGAAAAAGTAAAAAAATTACAAAGAAACAAATTTATTAATAAATATCTCGGGTAGTTAAAATATAACAATTTCCGTTAATTAGTAAGTAACCGAAAACTGTATTGGATTAAATGCAATTTTAATTTCATAATTCGCCTTACATTTTCTATTAATTAACTGTTATTCTCGACACTCGAAAGATTAAGAAATATGTTTGTTTAATCTATTTCATAACAAGTGAAACAGGACCTTCACAGGATTCCCATCCCTGCGGAAGGGTCAGTCAGATTGTGGAGAACAGGGATCGATGGGTTGGGCCCGGATTCCATGAAAAACATTTTCAAGAGGTGGGACCGAGATTCGAATTCGGATCGTCCAGAGTGTAAAGATGAAGCGTTTCACTTTGGATGACAGCTTGGGATATTTTATAACTGGCACTGACCATATCTAGAGCCCATCATTGGATGGCCAACACCCATAATGGGTTCAACAGGAAAGTTTAACCACACTATGGATGGATGGGGTTCAACGAGCTGGATCGGGGTCCTGAAAAACTGGAAATGTAAGACTCAAATTTGAACCGGATCCTCCAAAATGGTAAGCGAATGTTTCAAACACGCGGATATTTCGTTGATTATTTTTACAAAAAATGTTTACTTATAAAATTTTGTAAGTTTAAAATGGAAAAAATATTTACCTAAGATAATGTAAATCAAACCATAGCTGTAATCGATGTATGGTATTCCCAGTAGAAAACCCAATCCAAATCCACTGACAATGGCTAAACTAGCTGAGACACAAGCAGATAATCCAAGCCAAGGTTTACTTCGAACACAATCATTTGTCATGCACGAAACAACAGTAAATAGTACAATAGCAATAAAAACGACTGGTGAGAAGGGAAGTAAAATATCTGTGAAACTCTTCATTTCAGTTGAAACTGCTTCAATATTGTAAATATTAGCATTTATGTAAGTGAAGTTAAGAGTAAGAATCAATTTGTTAATAGCGGTCTCCCATTCACGGATTGCATCATCTTTTCCGCTATTGATGACATCTAAAGGATAGAATAATCTCAGAGCATTTGCTTCTCTTAAGTGAAGTTAAGAGTAAGAATCAATTTGTTAATAGCGGTCTCCCATTCACGGATTGCACCATCTTTTCCGCTATTGATGGCATCTAAAGGATAGAATAATCTCAGAGCATTTGCTTCTATTATATATCTCTGATTATCTAAAGTAACTTCTCCTAAATAAAAACCAGTTAAAACAAAATGAAATGTAAAAGGATCCATCTGGAGAGGAAATTTAAACTTTAATTTCCCTAATACTATATTATCTAAGTATTTAAGTATATTGTTTTCGTAGCATTTTCCTAGTGCTTTACCACATAAATGTGAATAATTCATTTTTGTTCCTCCATGATTTATTGTAAGATTTCTCACTTGTTCATCAAAGTTTATAATTTCTTGTATTACTTCTTTGTTTAAGATATTTTTTTGCAATTTTCCTGTAATGACCACAATATTTTCTAATCTGGATGCCCTCATTATATCTGTATAATGAGAAGTATTATCCGTAAAATATTTTTCTACAAAATTTCTATTTTTTATTGCTTTTCCATTCGTAGCAGTAAATAAGTAATCAACATTTCTGTTTATTTTTATCTTAAATATCCCACACAGGAGAATAACAGAAATAATAACAGGCACAAAAAGAAAATAGAAAGGATACGTAGCTACGACTTTTCCCAAACGTAGAAACTGTTGAGAGAGAGCATCTTGAACACGCTTAAATTTCATTTTTTACAAAAATTTAATGTGGCGTTAAAATATAACGTCCAGGATCAAAGTATAGAAAGATTACGTTTTCACTAATAACTGGATGACAAATTATACAGGAACAAATAATTAATTTTTCATTTTTTAGCTGATTTTCTGTTATTATGATACAGCATCTATAAAAAGAGAGAATTTATATGTAATGCTTTTGATATAATTTGTATCATAATACAGTTTAATAGTGAATTAAATTTACAATCCTTTGAAATAAATTCACAGCACTACAGGGCTGGCGGGAGGGAGGTGCGAACCCCGACCGCACAACGCCCTGCCATCCTGCTTCTTCAAAACTGTTTTTTTATTATTAATTTATCCATGAATCTGGGATTCCAAATTTTTGAATACACTGAATGACATCTGTTAATTTGGAAACCTTTCTTTCATTAATACATTTGTTTGAATGCTCTTCACCTTGACACGTTGTAGAAAATTATTTTCTCGTAAAGTTTTCTTACTATTTGCTGATGTGCGAACAACATTCTTCTCCTGAGTGATCAAAGAAATTGGAAATTTGGGAAAAATTGAAGAAATTTTCTCAACTTCTTGTATTTTAATGGTGCATGATCAATTGTGCTGTTTTTTCATCATAGCCTGATAATTCTGTCAAAAAGTCAGATGATGAGAAATGCAGTTCATATGCAAAAATTAAAAAAACTAATTAAAATGCACTACGGAAAAAAACCAACTTCTTGTATTTTAATGGTGCATGATCAATTGTGCTGTTTTTTCATCATAGCCTGATGATTCTGTCAAAAAGTCAGATGATGAGAAATGCAGTTCATATACCTACATATGCAAAAATTAAAAAACTAATTAAAATGCACTACGGAAAAAAATCACAGTATAAATAATACCTTTATTCAATATAAGATTTTCTTACCTTAGTATTTTGTGTTGGAATAAAATCACGTCTTTGGATAACTGAAATCCAATTTTTATGTAATTCTTTGTCTTTTGGAAAAGAATATGTACTAAATTTTGGACCATTTCGATAATTCTTACGATAGAATGGAACGCAGCATTTAAACGGCATAGCAGAACTAAAATAAATTATTTTGTAATTTAATACACTACTTATAACTTTAATTAACTTTATCAAGAAATTCTGTTAGAAGAAAATGATTCTATTAGAAGAATGTCTTCTAGAAGATTCTATTTAGAAGAAATTTTATTTAAAAGAAATTTTATTTGGAAGATATATGCAATCTTACCTTTAAAAGGCCTCTTATAGTCGTTAATAATAATTAGAGCAATCATAAATAAATAAACTTGTAAAAACTAAATAAAACTTTTTCTGAGAGAGAGATTCACACAGAACTAGCTATGATAGCCTAGAATGATGACGTCACGGAAAATATACGTCATCGTGATCAGGCTTTGAGTAGAGGTGGTATTGATGCATGACTGTCACCGTTTTTTTACCTTTGATTACTTTATTTTTAGAATAAATACGTAATGTGCTTGCTATTTACTACCTATATATGACTCGAATAGCCACTATTTGACGAGCTGAGACAAGCAGGCGGCTGCTCCAAAGTTGCCAAATTTATCTTAATAACGTTTGTTTTAATGCCTGCCTCGCAAGTGCATACGTGAATTACTCGATCATTTGCATAATTTTTATATTATATTTCTACATTTGATTGTTTTGTGACTTAAAAGTTTTATTAACAATCATGAGTGCTAAAAGAAAATGTAAGGCCAAATTGTAACTGTGTATGTCTTGCCATAATTCAGGTCTGCTTTGAACTACTGAAGATGTTGCAGGAATTCATTATTAAGTTCCACAAGAACAGCCTCTATTTGTCGCTCAAAATCAAACTCGTTTGAATTCTGAGCGAGTCGTTCAAGTGCTTAGCGATTGGACGCAATCGCTTTACGTCAGTCTGACTAGCTCAACGGAAACCCTCATGTTTGCAATTGACTTTTGTTGCCAACTACAAAAGACTCACCCTGTCGCTTACCAGCCTGGCCTTACTCTTACGCAGACTGCAGAGAAAGAGAATGCGTTCACCTGTTGGGCTGACCTCTGTTTTTATGGGCTCGCACCCATTTTCTGCCAACTTCTACTGTTACCAATTATAATTTTTCCCATAGATTATATACCTCGAACAGTCCAGGTAAGAAAGAGGAACTAATTACCGGAATATGAGAGGTATTGCTGTACTGTATTTGGCAGTTTGATTAAACAGTATACAGTAATGTATTTGGCAGTTTGATTAAACAGTATACAGTAATGTATTTGAATTATTATAACTAACAGTAATTTTCAATTTCAGAATAGACAGTTTCGTATTCAAAATCTAAAATGAAATTTGAGAAAAAATTATTATTTTTCCATCAAGGTGTTTTTTTTTTATTCAATGGAATTTGAAATACTTTCCGTTTCCGCGTTATATAGCCATTTTCTTCGCTCTTTTTATGGAAGTTGTTTGGGAATAAAAATATTTTCCTTGTTGAGCAGGTTTCCGGCTTGTACACTGTCCAGCTTAGACAGGTTTTACTGTATATTAATTATGAAAATTTCTGTTTGCTATTATGCTTCAGTGCTTAATAAATACAATCAAACCTCGCTTCACCAACGCCTCGGATCACGAACAAACTTTCCAAACACAAAGCGTCTCGAATGAGGTATTGTGTTTCGAGTTACGAACACGCAAGCCATTAACATTGTGAGCAATAACCGGGGAGAATCAGCGATGGCAGTATTCATCGAAGAATGATTGATCTAAAGCAGAGTCGAGTGGTACCAAGAGATAGAAAAAAGAAAACCATAAACCAATATTAATTATAATTGGTTTAAGAAATTTTCTATTTGCTCATATGTTTTTTAAATTGTAAATTCTTACATTAATAATTGTTTCTTTACGCATTAAACATTAAAAACTTTAAAAATATTTATAATAGACAGTAGAAGGTGGCAAAAAGTGGGTGCGAGCCCATAAAAGCAAATAGATAGAGGTCAGCCCAACAGATGAACGCATTCTTTCTTTACGCATTAAACATTAAAAACTTTAAAAATATTTATAATAGACAGTAGAAGGTGGTAAAAAGTGGGTGCGAGCCCATAAAAGCAAATAGATAGATGTCAGCCCAACAGATGAACGCATTTTCTTTCTCTGCAGTCTGCGTAATAGTAAGGCCAGGCTGGTAAGCGACAGGGTGAGTCTTTTGTAGCTGGCAACAAAAGTAACTTCCAAACAATAACTTTTCGCTTCCTCACCACAATCCATTTACGCCGTCCAATCTTCTCCATACAGGTAAAACTAAATTGTTTTCTTCTATATTTGATCTGCATAGTGTTGTGTTTATCTTTTTTGTGATAGATTTAATGGTTTGCGTTGATTTTATGTTAAGACTTTGCAAAAAATACTGTGGTAAAAGTTTAAATAAGCAATCATCTGGGGTCCAAGAACGGATTAATCCATTTTACATTAATTCCTAAGGAGAAAATAGTTTCGCTTTACAAACGACCTTCAGGAACGAATTAAATCTGTGAATCGAGGTTTGATTATATATAATTTTATATTTAAAAATGTTTATTCTTTTCACATTATTATGAAATCCATCGAGAAAATACATGTTTTCAAGAAAAACCATGAATATAAGTTTAAAATAATTTTTATTGAAATTCTTTTCAACAACAATAGACTGATGTAATAATTGACATTATGAAGACCCAGAAGACCCACATTTTTTATGTTAAAATCAATCAGTTTTCGAGACTTGAACGATCTTAATTTAATTCAAAATTCGTCTAAAATCTAATAATTATTTTTCGCCACATTTGGCAAAGTTTTACGACGGGAAATACAGTCAGAAAAGTTAATATAAACAACGGACGCTATATCAGAGAAAGAATCTCTCTTTTGCCACTTGTTCCTGCTTTGGAGTTAATCATCGTATTAGTCACAATTAATCATCGACGATAACAATAATATAAAAGGAGTAACGTTCATTTGGAAGATGTTCCCGATCGGGATCCAGACAGTTCTTGGTGGCCACTCCCGACCGTAATCCTGACGATTCACGACGAAGTTAAGTTCCTGGTTGGGTACTAACTGGGAACAACCAGCTGACCCTGGGTCCAGGTTCCACCTGCCACCGCTGGGAACAACCAGCTTACCCTTGTTGTTCCCGGTCGGGATCCAAACACTTCCTGGTGACTGCTCCCGGCCGTGATCCTGACTATTCACGACGAAGTTAAGCTCCTGGTTGGGTCAGCTGTTGGACAGCTGACCCTGGCTGCGGTATTTTAACCAATCTTTTAGTCTTAAAATCCTTTTGGAATGTTGTTAAATCTTTTGGCCATTTTGCATTTTTGCATTCCCGTCGCGTCTTAGCTGTCCGGGGATCGACGTCAACGTATCATCTTTGCAGCGACATAGAAGATGGAAACAAGAGAAGTTAAACATGGAGACACAACAAGTTAATATATTATCAAAGAGGAATATAGAAGATACAGAGAAGCAAACAGGGTACAAAAGAATAAGTTAGTATATTATCAGAAGACATATAGAGGAAATATCATTATAAGTATCTACGGATATGAAGAAGAATAGAGAATATAAATAATATGTCAAGTTCCTGTACGACCACGGAAGAATGAGAGAGTATAGAATTAGTCTACGATTCCCGCTAACCGGGCGGATGCAGAGACTTACTACTCATACCACACTGATTGCAGGAAGTTTTCTTTACGTTGAAAGAACAGAGAAGTTGAAAAGACTCCATTCATTCAATTCAACATCTCGGCTGAAGATATTTACTTAATAAAAATTAAATATTATTATTTATCAAACTCATGTTCGAAACTGCTTTATTATTGATATTATTATTATTAAAAGACCCCGCACGACAACTTTGCACCGGGTCTCATCTTTTCTCGGGCCGGATCTGTAGCAATACATTATATAAAAATTAAAATTTTAAATTGTATATTTTGTTTATAATTTTTATAATAATAATAAAATATGTGATAATATCAAAAAGTTATTTTTCTATTTAAAATTTTGTTATCAAATTTATATGTATTATTAGCGATTCAAAACAATTTTAAATTGTATATTTTGTTTATAATTTTTATAATAATAATAAAACATGTGATAATATCAAAAAGTTATTTTTCTGTTTAAAATTTTGTTATCAAATTTATATGTATTACTAGCGATTCAAAACATTCAGAAGTTTAAAATTCAGACGTTTATATATTTCGATATAAACATCTGAAAAAATTTTATTGTAGAAGAAATTTAACGATTAGATTTTTATTCAACATTAAAAAAACTCTTCCCTAGATTATTTAATTAGATTAATGTATAAAATAGTTGATTAATCCTCCATTATTAATAAAAAATATTGAACTCTAGCTAACTCAGTTTTCTAGAAAATATATTAATATCTAATTTTAGATAAGTAAGTATTATTGATTATTTAATTAGTTTATTTAAAAATTTAATAGCACAGATAATAATAATATTATTTAAAATAATATCAACAAAATTTTAGAATATTTTTTACCTGTTATTTATCCTGAATGAAACAAAGAATAAATTTTTACAGTTACTGTGCCAAATAATCTTGTTTTAATTTATATGATACGATTTATATTAAATTATAAATAAACCTCGAAAATTATTAACTATTCGCTGAAGTTAATGCATTTATAAATTTATCTTATTTATCTCAATTTTTTTTCGTAAATAAACTGTCATCGGTCTTGGATGATAAGTAATTTGGAACTTCGAATAACTATTGATCAATGTTATTATATATTTTTAACAAATATTTTGTACTAGCTGGATTTTAAAATATTAAAATTTTATTTCGTATGATAAATCACGCGATAAAATAAATCTGATATTTGGTTATATTTAAAAAATTTTTTCAGTACCATATATTTATTCAAACTCCGAATTTTCCACCTTGGTAAGCGAATGTTTTGCAGATAGATGCATTTTCTAATATCTTTTACCCGTTTAAAAACTTTACAAAAACTAGCAATAACAATAAAAAGATATTTGGCTCTTAACATTTTGTATTTTATCTTTATATTTTTTTCTACTTTAGAATGTTTATGAGCTTTTAAAAAGTTTTTAAAATTTTATCTTGGATTACGTATTATTGTTTCATACATAAGTATTTTTTAAATAAATACTACACTCAATTTAATGGATATTGAAATTTTTCATTATTTTTGTATTAATTTGATTATTTAAATATCACAATCTACTTTAACTGTAGTTGTAACCGCCCATAAAATAATATTACTGGCTGTTATATATTTTATTGTTCATTGCTATGAAAGAACAACTGCATCTAATATTATCTATATCATTTTTATTTTAAATCTTATAAGTTACAAATTCTCAGGTTATCTTAATTAACACAATATAAAAATTTCAACTATAAAATAAATAATCAGAATTTTAATGATGTAATGTGTTTTTGGATAAGAAAAGTCGAAAATTTTTTAATTGAAGCAGTTGATATAATTATTTATATATTAAAATTAAGATTTATTCGACCTAAAATTGATTTTAAATGAATTTAACTATCACAATTTCGAAATATGACACTATACTGTATATGAAGTACTATGTCTGGTTTTTGTTTGATGTTGCTTTTGCAAATGGTTATGAAACAGGACGAAGATCAATTTTTTTTTAAATATAGAGATTCGTAGTTTGAAATAATTATCTTTGTTTATAAAGCTAAAATGATATTCAAACTGAACTGATTTTCTACCATATTGTTAAAAGGAAGCTTATAAAATAGACACATTATGTCTATTTTATAAGATTCCTTTTCCTTCGGAAAGTAGGTTAAAATAAACCATTTTATTAACAATTTCTAATTATTTAGTTGAATAGCCATGTAATAAAGAAGCCGCATAAAATGTCGCTTATAAAATAGACACATTATGTCTATTTTATAAGCTTCCTTTTCCTTCGGAAAGTAGGTTAAAATAAATCATTTTATTAACAATTTCTGATTATTTAGTTGAATAGCCATGTAATAAAGAAGCCGCGTAAAATGCCAGATAATATGGGTTCAATTCTGGATCACACATTTTTAGATTTTTTAGGAGAGGTCCAGGCCAGGCCCATTGAACCCATCCGTTAATTTTCCGGTTGATCCAAATATTAGAGTATATTAATCAACCATATAATCTAATGTAATTATATAAACGATGAAGGGAACTAATACAACAAAAAAACTTTTAAAAGTTTCGGTAATTTTGTAAAAACCTTTTAAATTTTTGCAATATTAATTTACTAATTTTGTACTTTAGAAATATTTTCAAAAAATAAAGAATTTGAATCACAGATTTATTAAACATGTTAAATAAATTTAAAAGTATTAATTTATATAAATATTTATTGTTGATGATAATATTTTTATCAATTCATGCTCTAGTGAAAAAATTTCGATAATATATTTGAAACATACAATGACCGCCAAGATATCAAAGTTCTGAATAGCTGATAATAGTGGGTTGGATGGCCGTGATGGAAACGTACTGTACTTCCATCTTGGAGGATGCTGGTTCAATTACCGGATCTCATACCAGATTTTTTCAGAAGAGATCCGGGCCCGGCTTCTTGGACTCCATTCTTCACTTAAAGATTGATTTCATTTGAGGTGTGGAAGCATGTCGACCTGTGATGGGCACTAAAATGACCCATTGCTCAGTGCACACAGTATGGAAAATGGCGCAAAAAAAATATAACTGATAGTAATACAGTGGGTGATCGGTTAACGAACATAATCAGTTCCAAGACAATGTTCGTTATTCGAACTGTTCGTTAACCGATCATCGATTTACCATAGGTTTTTATGGGAATTTGATTAATTCGTTCCGGAGACCCAAAAAACATAAATAAAAAATTACATAATTTCTTACTACGTTTATTTATATGTAATAATAATAATATATACATACATAATCTTGCATTTTCGTTTATATGTTTATTAGATATATACAGTTACTCATCCGATATATACAGTTACTCATCCGATAGCAGGACTCTTTCCCAAATATATGGTAGTACGCGCACTCAGTTCTCTTTCGATCCTTTAGCTTTCGTACTCGTTCACGTCTCGTTCTGATGATTGGTTAAATTAGTTTCTATAAACTTGCTTTGCTTTTTAACAAGGAATTGGATAGTCTTCCGAATCCGGAGATCCACTTAACCACGCGACCTTATTCCAAATTCGGCCTACCTGACGTAATTTCGGCAGACCCGTTGCGGAATTCTTACAACATAACATCATATAATATAAATAAATAAATTTATGTTTTACATTTCATAATAATTTTAAAAAATTCAAGAATAACTGGTATGCGTGATTCCACGTCGTCATATTTTAAACTAATTTACTGAATTTAAATATACAAGGATTTAGATCACATAATGATGATTTTTACTCTTATAACTTGTAATTATGTTCGATTATATTCTTATAAGTTGTTAAAAATTTTTCTGTACATTTTTATATATATGATTCCACGTCGTCATATTTTAAACTAATTTACTGAATTTAAATATACAAGGATTTAGATGACATAATGATGATTTTTACTCTTATAAGAATATAATCGAACATAATTACAAGTTGTTAAAATTTTTTCTGTATATTTTTATATATACATTAAATCAGAAATATGTGATGTCGTGAGGAATTGCTTGATGTCCTTTTGTTTTTAATCCACGAACCAAACATTGTGCCAAACATTTCTGAAAAACATAAAACGTTTATTAATCAGTACTATATTTTCCTGATATTATTCATTACAGTATATTAAAAATACCAGTTATTTCAAGAAAAATCTCTAAAAATTTGATATTATGTTAATATAATATGAAAATTTATATATTAAATTGGTAAAAGTTCAACTTTTATGTGATATTTACTCTAATAACAGGTAACGTTTTATGGTCGTCTAGATGCAAAATGGACAGAGCAGGAACATAGCATTTTAAAAAGTGTAGATATTCCTATAGAGAATAAAAAATAATTATTTATATGTAAATACTAGCAAATTAATTTTTATACTTAATAAAGAGAAAATGCACCAACTCACAGGATCACTTCTAGTATGGCATATAAATTTATCGAGTTCCTGATAAGTTGGGTTATACTTGATTTGTTGAGCACAGTTGCGGGCAAAGTTGAGATGCTAAACCATTACAGACCAAAATATAACTTAATATTTTATAAACAAATGAATATAAAAGTTAACTTACATGTCCAACTTTGTTCTCTCGAGTGCAAAAGCGGTAATGATCACGACCTTCTACAGATAACGCTAAACAAATTCAACAAAATAGTAAATAGTGAATTTCATTGTTAACGAAACCATCTAATTGTATAGTTATAGTAATCATACACTGTACAACTACAAATTAATAACAATAACCATGTGGCAATATCGAATTTACCACATCCACTGATCAACTTACAGCAATATTTGTTAACTAAATGGGGGATTTCAATCTCAGGACTTTCAGACAGGCCTTTAACACACGTTACAAGAACAAATGTAGTCAATGCTAAAAGCGTTTTCATGTTGACGCTCTATCAGCGTAATATAATCTCTGATCTGTATAATTTTCATTTTTATAGGTTCACGTTCACGTGTCATATAAAAAAAATTTTTTTTTGCTAAAGTTCAAAACAATTTAGTATCAGGAAATGTCACACACGAAATTTTTCCAGAAATAGTTTAATCGGTGATATTAATTGACTAGTTAGGCAAAACAAAAACTTGCATTTCTTAAAATATCAATAATTGGTTTGTAATTTTTGTTTTCAATTTATAAATAAATTCATCATGCGACTACTTATGTTGATTGAACTGCTTTTAGTTTTCCTGAAGAAATGATCTTTGTTACTAATTCCTGACTTTATATGGACCAAACTACTATATATATAATTTAATAGCTAAAAATTTTTTTCTCTGATTAACTAGGAGATTCAAAAAAGAAAAATACATTTTTATTAATTAGATTCATATATGTATGTTGAAGCAATTGTGATAATTTTAGAATTTTACAGAACAATTATTTATAAACTTATTTTAATACTATCATATTGTTTGCATGTTGTTTTGTGTAACTTTCCAAAATTCCCATTAGAGCATTCTGCACATCACTTGCCCAGAATTTATTTATAGAGTCATTCGAGCCTCCATTTTCTATTTTGAGGAAACAACTGTCTTTCTTCTTTTATACTAAATTAAAGTCTTTACCGAAGAATTCTGCGTGGCTTATTATCATTTATCCCATGTTTTCTTCACTGTTTGCTGCTCTACCGTGTTCCAATATAACATCTGCGAATGCAAGAATTGTTCAGTGAGATCGGTTTCGATTCTTCATCCATATCTCATTCCGAACAGGCATCTATACACTTGGGATGTCTCCGCCATATCTATGGATTTTAGACTTCGTCATCCGAAGGATTCTACTCCGGACTGTGGGTTTCAACAGCTCTCTACAGATTACCATCACCAGATCATGAACTATGTTTAAATTTTCACAGATGGTTCTAAATCCGTTGGCCATGTGAGATCTATTGTCTGCGATGATGACGTCCTCTCTGAGCATATATCCTCACTAGCATCTGTATTCACTGCAGAGGTGCATGCTATCCATCCGGCGCTGAAACATATCAAGACAAAAGGACACCGTCACACCATAATCTATTCTGACTGACTAAGTTTATTATATGTATTTATCTGCTGGATGTTTCTCTCCAAATTCGCTTGTTTCAACTGTTCGAAACCTTCTATCCGTTTGGCATCATGGGGATTTGCTTTTAAATTTTATTGGGTTCAGGGGCATGTAGAAATTAAAGGAACCAATTAGGCGACATTATAGTCAAGTCGGTCACCCCAGCAACTCTCATCCGTTATCAGTCTCTTTTAAGGATTTAAAATCCATTATTAAGCAGAAGTTACTGCTCTTATGGCAGAATATATGGGACAAAAAAATTAACAACAAACTTCAAGAGATAAAACTGTTTGTCACGAATGGGACTTTTAATCATTGTAGTACTAAGAGGGAAGATGTCGTCTTTGCAAGGCTTCGTATTGGGCACAATCGTCTCACTCACACTTATGTTTTAATGGATGAAGACAGCCAGTTTGTTATCGTCGTCATTGTGCCATTATTATTAAGCAGATTTTGTTAGAATGTCCTTATTTTTCTACCGAGGGTTTACAGTATTTTAACCAATCTTTTAGTCTTCAAAGTCCTTCTTGGCAATGTTGTTAAATCTCCTGGCTGTTTTGCATTTTTATCAGACATTTGTGTTTTATGTCTTATTTAGGGCCAGATATGAACCGAATGGATCTATGACTCAATCGGGCCTCGTATTTGAAGCAAAATGAACCATGAAAAAGTTATCATGGCTGGGATTTTACGCTCCAGCCTTCGAACATCTAAATTTTATACATCCACAAAGAGTTCTCTTGGAAAAATTGGATGTGAATTGCGAATCGATTTGGAAAAAGTTTAAAAGTGGGATTAAACATTTTGAATACAGCCAAGAAACAAGTTTGAATAACAATTATTTTTAAGTATTAAAGATAAAGAAAGATAATGGATTAAATAATTCTTGTCATCCAGACGTTCAACTGCTTCAAATCTATTAAGTTTCATAAATCTTCAATAGGATTCTTTATTGATGTGTATCTAAGAATTTCAAACTTCAAAAAGCCAATCTGGCAACCCTGGTTGCAAGCATGACCAAACACCCGATTCTGGAGTACAGGTACGTCGAAACATAACGGGCATCCAGAAAACAATGGCGTGTCAACGTGGCAAATTAAAAAATGCGATCCGACATTCATGTCGAAAAATTGATTGAACCGGAATATTGATTGCCAGATTTTTTGATTAAATTTAAGTGAAACAGGATTTTTTAACTTTCCTTCTGTTTTCAACTGAAATCATTTATTTCTGATATACAAGCTGTATTCATTAATTTTCGGAACTTTCTATAATTCAAGACAAATTAATAAACATAATGAGATTACATTTAATATTGCTCAAAATATGAGTCTTCTACTCATTCATCTCTTTTTTCCAACTGTGAAAACACGTTTAAAAATCACCTTCTTTTAGAGATCTTAAAATTTTCGTCATTTCCTTCCCTATGATTTCTATAGTGTCAAATTTTCTTCCTTTGAAAGAGGATTTTAATTTTGGAGAAGAGGTTGTTTGTGGGCGCACTATTATTGAATGTTTTGCCAGAAATTGATCTGTCAAGAATGTAAAGCAGACGAATAATATTTTTTGCTCGCATTATTGCCAGATGTTTAAATATTATTATTATATTATTAGATTAATTATTTTTAAATATTTATGTTTTTTTACAGTACCGGAAATAACGAACACACCTTGAATTTATAATCTTTACAGATAAATTAATTCACGATTAAAATACAAACACCCGATTATGTTCAATATAAACTACGCAAAACAGTTGAGGACAACGACCCAATTTTGACTAATTTATATTCAGTTGGCGTCAGTTATAATATGTTTAGAACATTAAAGAGCAAATAACTATCAAAATGCCGATGTTAGAAGATAAAGTTTAATTAATTCTTCGTCCAAAATTTCCTTTAAATTGCAGTCTGCACAGAGACGTACCAAACTACTTTGCCAAAATAAATGAATTATGAAAAATAAACGCATCTCTGACGCAAAGTGGGGTGTACTTTGCCAAAATTTTGGCAAAGTACACCCCACTCAGAATTTCCTTCTCAGTTCTCAGAAATATCTGTGCAATATGTTAGATATGAGTCATATAACTGTCTTCAAGACAGTTATTTAAAGTTGTACACTATCCAGAAAATGTTAGATATTTCTGAGAACTGAGAACGAAGTTCTTCCTCACTGATAAAGTCTTCCAGATATGTCTAAAGGAGGAGGTAGGAGATCCAATTCTTGGTCATCACATTCAAGACACTGTCTTCAATGTCGATCACTGCTCGATTTTACATCACTCATCGAACGTCTTTGTAAAACAACTGGCAATGATTCAACATACTTTAATGCTATTGATTGTTTTTAAAACCACTACGATGCATCAGAAAAATGATAAAATTAATAAAATTATATACATGTTTAATCGATTATATTGTAAGTGTTCTTTCATAACACAACTAGATTGCGATATATGGTGACACAATTACCAAGGTTTTAAATGGAGAAATTATCAGCTTGTCAAGCAGCATAACGATTAAAAACTTTACTTATTTAAATAAAAAAATAAATAAAATATCCAAAAAATGACCAAAAATGTAACAATAAACTGGATATTTATCAATTTATAATAAAAATGTTCATTTGTGAAGCATGAATAAATATATTATTTAACTCCATAAGGCTGAATCGGCGTTAGTTTAATTGCTAAATAAATCATGATAATTAAAAAATTATATATAAAAATAAAATTATTATAAACATATATTTATAGCTACAAAATAAAACCAGACTGTAGATAAAATTAAAAGAAAACAAACCTGCAGAACCAATAATAAAAAGCTTTTTAATCAGGAAAGTACTTTTCGAATAACATCCATCTTCACCATAACACAACAATTAAATAGAACAAATTTTTAGATTTAATTAATTAACTTGCGTACAATATCAATTAAAAATTACTTTATATAAAACTAAATAATAGTAAAATATTAATTACCAGGTTAATAAATATAAATGCACACTGCATCAATAAGACTTTAACACTTTTTATTAATGACTCCAGGCATTGGATTAAAATTAATGACTCCAGGCATTTTTCTGCTTACTTTTCCTGATTTTTTATTCAGGTATAAGTATTTTCCAGAATAAAGAGTTTTATTATAAATTTCCTTTTAATTTTATATTTTTACCTAGGCTATATCGAAATAGTAAATCTTAAATTTTGGATATAAACCGATAAAGTAGAGATTAATTTTAATGTCGAATAAAAAATAATAACAGAATTAATTTTAATACATAAAATAATTATTTTTAACTATAAATAAAATTAAATAATTAGATCGTTAGCGTCATAAATGCATTTTTTACTAAACTGAATCGAAAAATTAATATTTAACTGAGATAAATCTATTGAAGTGTTAACAAAATTTCTTTAATTTATTAGTTGTTTTGTATCCTAATTTTAGCATTAATGCTTAAATATAGAGGAGACAAAAAACCTTGAGCTTGATTTGAAGATTAAGTAAACACTACTATGGTTAAGAAAAAATGGTTTATGTTATTATGTATCCAGATTCGGATGATAATTTTTAAGTTGTATTAATTTAAATCCGTAAATATCACTTGAAAACATGATTAATAAAAATTCTAAGTGAATAAACTTTAATGGAAGAAGTATAATGTGAGAGTATGAACAGCACAATATTGTTAACAGTATAGCGATAATTTCCGCTTTCAGTGGGGGAAATAACATTATTAAAACTTCTAAAGTTTTTTCAATAAATAATGGTTATATATAAACCTTGAAATTTTATATATAACCATTATACACCCATGGACATCTGTATGCTCTCCTTCCAAAGAAAATTTTAATTAAAGACATATTGTGCCATGAATGAAATATGATAACAGATAAGATAATAAATATAAAAAACGGCAACAATAGCAGAGTGATATAACAATTAAAATCTTGTATACAGTAAAATTTGGTAAATTTATTATTCTTACTAAATGCATCAAAAATAAGTTATCTGTACATAAATAATTGTTAAAAATAAATATTTTAAAAAATTAATAAATTGTAAACCAATAAACCAAAGTATACTGAATTTACACCACTAAAGATATACGGTAGACTATCGATCTGAACTGAAAAAGAAATTGAATTTTTCCGGATAGTGTATAGTTACATACAGTATATTCCCCGATTAATCGGGAATATACTATATGTATTATATACTATCGGAAATATACTTTATGTATTATATGTATTATGTACTAGTATATTCCTGGATAATCGGGAATATATAGTACATAATACATATTTCAGATAGTGTATAATACATATAACTATCGGACATATATAACATATAATACATGTATAGGGAATATACTGTAAGTAATTATATTAGTGTACTTTCCGATAGTGTATAGTTACTTACAATATGTATTATACACTATCTGGAATATGTATTGTGTACTATATATTCCCGATTAATCGGGGTAACTGGGAAATGAATTACCTCGGATAATCCGATAATTTATTCACTTGGAATTTTTATTAAATCATGTTTTCAAGTGATATTTATGAATTTAAATTAATACAACTTAAAAACTATCATCCGAATCTGGATACATAAGATCATGTACAGTACACTATATGTAAACTTGAAAAATCTTTCAGATCTTTTTTTGTGCGAGCATGTATGACTTTCAACTCATAACGTTAATGAAAGGGATATACAAAATTGCTTTTTTGTACGGTGTTTATGTATATAAATAAAATAAAAATAAAAAAATGTATCAAATTATCTAACATTATAAGTATAATACTGAAAGATTAAGATGAATATTCCAATTTAGTAGTAGTTACATGGTTGATATTATATATGATTTTTAATCTTAAATCATGAAAAAAATAATGAAATTAAATTTCAGATACATGATATATATAATTACTTAGATATTTTCAGAGTAATTACATAAAAAGATACAATACTGTTTTCTATAAAGATAATTTCTCAGAGAATGCCATACTACTGAAATTCTTACATATTTTTAGTACATAAAAAATCGATTTTTAATCTAATTCTGCTTTTTAAATTTGAAATTTTGCACAAAAAAATTTCAGAAACAACAAAAATTATTTATCCATATGAAAATTATCATTTTATCTTCATCTCGCAGCTTCTTTAGATTAACTATTAAAAATCGCTATGTGAATAATAATAATTTATAATGAGTTATAGACAAGCAATTAAAATATTTTTTTTTTCTATGTGAAACAAGCAGTTCTAGAAAAAAAATTCTCAACCTACTTTTCGATCATGACCGTTAATTTCTCCTGATTAAAGATAAGCGATTAAATATTTTTTTTTTCTATGTGAAACAAGCAGTTCTAGAAAAAAAATTCTCAACCTACTCTTCGATCATGACCGTTAATTTCTCCTGATTAAAGATAATATGCACACCATTAAATCAGTTTCAAAGACATACTTTGTAGGTTGAATGTCATAAAAATCTATTAATTCTATAATTATCATCAGGAAATCTACCAAAATTGAACTTTCACCATTTCAAATGGATAAAGGTTACAGAATTACTTAAACTTACTTCTAAATTTCACTTTTAAATCCCTGACTAAATTTTATAGAATGGAATCAACTATAGTGCTATAGCTCAAAAGTTGTTGGAGAGATACCTACAATTCACAATAATGCAGTATAATAAATAGTTGAAGATACAATATATTAAGAAAATATCTCAAAGTTTAGAGGTTAAGCATTTTTAAATAATTCTAGAATGTTAAGTGACGTGGCTTCAAAGTTATCTTTAATGGAAGAATATAACTGTCAAATTTCATGAAAACATAGGCCTATTATTTTGTTCAAAAGTTGTTAGTGGAGGGATATAAATCCGGCAGGCAATGTGATCTAATCTCATTTTCTTCAAAAAATAGGTTGAAAATCTTATGATCTGATAATATTCAACCGAAACCACTTTAAATCGCCGGCAGGCAATGTGATCTAATCTCATTTTCTTCAAAAAATAGGTTGAAAATCTTATGATGTGATAATATACAACCGAAACCACTGTAAAATCCCGTTTTAATTAAAAAAAATTAGTTATAAGATATCTTGATATCTATCTAAAATGTTTAATTTTCTAATTATATAAATTTCGAATTTGCATATTTAATTATTTCATAAAAATCTACTGTAGTCATTTAGATATAAAAATTTTATTGTTAAACAAATTATTTAAGTGATTGCAGTTTTATAAAGAAAAGTTTTGATTAACATTTAAATTTACTAAAATAGGGCAACCTCAATAGTATTATGACATTTGTGCATACAAAGATTGTGTAGTTATTGTCATTTCTAGTATAGTTAAAAATGGCCTTTATTGTTCAGTTATTAAATAATTAAAATAAAAAAATGGTAACTTACCAACTGGACGAGGGCCTTAAGAGGATTCGCCATGTCGCCTGGCGCCATCTCTCCAGAAGAAAAAATACTACTCTTCTCCTTGGTCTCTTACATTAACTTTGCCTTCTCCGCTCTGCCGTCTTTTAACTCTTCCTCGTTTATTGACCTAGTAGGTGGTTTTTGTCATCTGATCTCTCTACCTTCTCTGGGCTCGATGTCGGGTCCTTTCGGACTGTGGGCTACTTCCATATCGATTATGCCACGTGTTTCTACCGATGCCTGTTCTTGTCGTATTTGGGTCGTCTGCGCACCTAATTCTACAGCGCAGGCGCATTTCTTGACTACGTCGGAGAGTGGCCACTGCGCGTGAGCAGCGATTGACTCATTTCGTTTCTTTATGATCGCGTCGCGAGCACAAAGAAATGCATTTACATTGAGATTTCGAGAGAACGGCGCGCTGGTTGTTCCGACGCGATGCGTCGCTCCCGTGCAATCTCGAGCTGTGTAAGCTCATTGCGTAGGTTCGTCCCTGATCGCGAGCAATTTAAAATACACGTAATACGACAGTTAAAACTTATGGGGTTAAAGAAATGGTGATTTTTCCCGGGAATCGATGACAAAAACCTATCGGGATTGTCCTGTTCGACTAGAAATAACAGACGAGAGACACTGCGGGGGTCGAAATGCAAATATTTCTTCCACTTTTTGTCCTAATGCTGAGACGCTCTCTCGCATAGGGCTACGTCCCCTTCGTTCGTTTCGCAGGCTAGATCGGCCATTTCTGTTCAACAATAATGCAATGTTCGACTAGAAATAACAGACGAGAGACACTGCGGGGGTCGAAATGCAAATATTTCTTTCACTTTTTGTCCTAATGCTGAGTCGCTCTCTCGCATAGGGCTACGTCCCCTCCGTTCGTTTCGCAGGCTAGATCGGCCATTTCTGTTCAACAATAATGCGACGTTTCGAATCGTCGCGAGAAACGGCGCTGGTACACGCGACGCGTCTACCTCAATGGACGCGACTCGGCTTTTTCCAGTTGCCAAGTTAGTTTGTCAAATTTGTAAGGTCGCATTACCTATCAAAGTAAAAAATTCTCAAGTGCAGATACTGTATAAAGAATTTAGTTCATTCCGCCATCTATTGACAAAATTATTATGAAAATAAATTTTTATAATAAAATATAATAATACAAAGTATGAAATTTTATTAATTTGTTTGAATGCGTTTTCTCATTATTACGTGGAACTGTTTGCAAAAGATATAAAATTGATTCTAAAAATATTAATTAGCACTTCATATCTGTAATATTTTAATGTAAATATTCGATTTTGAATCTTTAAATTTCAAAATTTATTTATTTTGTATAGTAGAATACAAAAGCAACGAAGAAATTTATGAAGAAATAAGAAATGTGCATTTCCAAGTTCCCAAGAGAAAACGCATACTGTATTAACAAGATAAATATCAAAGTAACAAATAACTATATAACATTGTTGAGTAATTTATAAAATAATAATATAATTAAAAAAGTACTAGATCAGATACGATGCGAGTAAAAAATTGTTCCTCCACGAAAATTTTTTTAAAACTAGAAAAGACTAGGGAAGTGGGTAACACATTTAAATATGACTTTTGTTGTTAAAATATTAAAAACATGTTGTTGTTTTTAATTTTTTAAATAAAAAATTTTAGAATTTAGATTGTTACATATATAGCAATATCCGACTTACATAAATTGGACTTACGTAAATTCGGAGATACGCAACTTCTCATACTTCTCCCTCGCCCACTCCTGCACCGACACGACACGCGACGCGTTAATCGTGACATACAGGACTACGCTTGCGCGGGCTTGTACGGATGTGTTTTATGTGCAGATGCGTCACACAAGTCGATCGGTACGAAGATTTTAAAAGCGGTACGGCTGCAGTATTTTGCTATACTGTACATATTTCATTTGTTGATTTTTTCATTAAGAGTCTTTAATTAAACTACATATTATAAACTTTTATAACTTTGTTATTTTCTTGGTAATAAAGAACAAGTTAAGAACCTAATTTATATATACCTGAAATTAAATTTGGGTATTTGTAGGTACCCCGACTTACGTTATACTTCCCGATCTCACCAATTACGTATTTTTGTGGTATTACTCTATTCAAATGAGTACCCAGTTACCCTACCCATTGAGCAAAATTGGATATTTGCAATTCTTGAAAAAAACCATCTACCTAAGGAACAAATATACTTTTGACATAAAATTTCATAATTCCTGATACGTTAACACTTATTGAAGCTTAAAATTGTTTAGCAAACCGCTTGGAAATTGAAGAGATGTTATTTGACTTAAGTAATGACAACGATTAATCGAAACTAAAGTAGGTTAAATTTAATTTGCATTTAAACAAAACAAGTCTGTTACTGATGTAATAGCTAAACACGTGGAAACAGATGTCAATCGAAAATTCTGGCAGAACGGAAGAGTCAGCACTATATTTAGTTTCAGCATTTTAAATTTTATAAAATTAACAATTAAGTATTTTATTAAAATTTGATTCCGATTGATGTTCCATTTAAATAATATCATTAAAAAATTTTTATAGTCATATTTTCATCAAATATTTTGATAACCATTTTCACTCTTATCCGAGTGTTCAGTGACAAGATTCTTTTTAACAGGATCGTGGAGATAAACTGCTTCATTTCGTATATAATTCATTATCTCATTTCTATCCATTTTTGTTAGGGGGAACGTCAACTGATGACATTTCGTCACATTATGTTATTTTTTTGTATTTTGTTCGTTTGCTGTACAAAGTTATCATCAGTTTAGGACAGATCGCTGTGTTGAAATCGTCGAAAGATTATACATTTCATGACGCTAAAATCTAGAATATTGTCAATGCTATTGTTCTTAACTGTTTTCTTTACTAATACTCAGCAATGGAATTGTTGAACATTGATATTTATATTACAAAAGTTAGATAATATTGAGAAGAGAGATGGTTTGTTATATTTTGGATGCTAATTAATATCAACTACGCATTACGCGTTTCTAAATTCTAAAAAAGCCTTATTTACGTTGCAAAACATAAATTATAAGATGAAAATTAAATATAACTGATTGACCATCCGGAAAAACTAAGTTTTCCACCATACAGAGGGTTCGTTTCCGGATCTCACTCCATGAAAAATTTATTCGGGAGTTCCGACTTCAACTGATTGACCATCCGGAAAAACTAAGTTTTCCACCATACAGAGGGTTCGTTTCCGGATGTCACTCCATGAAAAATTTATTCGGGAGTTCCGACGGCCGTCGTTCACATTTCTTTATGGTCTACGCAACAGACACGTAGATTGAAAAGTGACGTCATCTATTGATAGGAAAAGAACTCTTATGATAGGAAGTCCAGTCACGAAGACGGAAGTGGTGGTGGACATGGAAATATCTAGCCACTTAGTAATTTCCGGTTGGCAAGAGGAATCAGGAAAAGAATCTAAATGTTACATGTTGAAGCTATTAGAAATTCTTTTAAAAATTTTTTATGGGTTAAATTTTTTACTATATGATAAACCTAACAGGATCTGGATAAAATCGATTAATTATTTCTTTTTATTTTAGAGACATTAGAATTACTTTTTTTGGTTAAATTTTTTACTATATGATAAACCTAACAGGATCTGGATAAAATCGATTAATTATTATTTTTTTTTATTTTGAAGACATTAGAAATTCTTAAAAAAGTAGAAATTAGAATTAAATAAGTCTTCCACTTACGTCAGAATGGACTTACGACAAAGATGTTGGAACGGAACCCCATCGTAAGTCGAGGACTACCTGCACTTTCTTGTAAATTGTTAAAACAATTAATAATAAACTTCTTTAGGCTTTTCTTTGTAGATCTGCCATTTTGTTACCACACTTTTTATCGCAACATTTAAAAAATACCCGTTATATATTTATAAAATTAGATATGCATTTCGTCCAATAGCGCACTCTTCAGTCCATTTCCATGTTAACTGCAAAATTTTCACATATACCAAATTTACATAAACATAATTTAAAATTACACTTTACCTAAATATAAAATTAATTCTTGAAATTAATAATAAGTTTATGCGACTTGACGGAACACAGTTTTGTATATCTTAAGAATAATTTCCTACTTTACTGGATGAATCAGTATAGTCGGACTATAGTGCCCTATTTTATCAATTTTTCTCTTTCGAGTGAGGCACAAATTTCAATAAGCTCGCCAAACAATGGAGAGTGTCAAAATTTACCCTTTAAAGTGCCACCTGTGCAAACAACCAATTTTGATTGGAACCGGAGGTGGTCGTCTTATACAGGTTCTATTATAATTAATTTTGTTTCTGCTGGTAATATAATACAAAACAATGTTAACTAAGGCAACATTAAATGAGAACTTTCTATATTTATAACAACTTTTCTGATATTCACTGATAGAACTAAAACTTGCAAGTAAAATAAGATATCAGTAAACTGTTTTCTTTACAAATGCAAGTTTCACATATAGATGCTAAAACATGATATTTACAACTAAGAATAAAATAAAATGAAATTAGATGTTGGAATGAAATACTGATCTCTATCTTATAATAAGTACATAATAAAGTTTATAATGAATATTGTAGTAAGTATTTAATCAAACACTTTACAATAAAAATAATAACTTAAAATTCAGAATAAACAAATATTTTACAGTCTCTTTCGAGTGAGGCACAAATTTCAATAAGCTCGCCAAACAATGGAGAGTGTCAAAATTGGCCCATTAAAGTCAATAAATTTGAAACCGCTGACATAGATGTAACATTAAATTTGTAAAAAATTTCTCTGATTTTCTACACCCCAAATATTAGGACACAAAACAAAATAATTTTAATTCTGCATTATATTGTATAATAGCGAAGATATATAGTGGATGATCGGTTAACGAACATAATCCATTCCAAGACAATGTTCGTTATCCGAATTGTTCGTTAACCGATCATCGATTTACCATAGATTTTTATGGGAATTTGATTAATTCGTTCCGGAGACCCAAAAAAATATAAATAAAAATTATATAATTTCTTGCTACGTTTATTTATATGTAATAACAATAATATACATACATAATCTTGCATTTTCATTTATGTCTTATTTTCCGATAAAAAATCTGTCCAATATCGATTTCTTCTCTCTCTCCTTCAGAATTTTTCGGAAGGGATTAATAGCATTGTCGTGGTAGAGATCCCCAAGCGTATTGACCTCAATCTGGTATGGGTGCCTTCTAAGACCAAAAATTGTAAAACCTCTCTTACCTTCTTTAATAAATCTGATTTCTTTTACGTTGTTTCTGAGTTCATCGGGAAAAACTACTGTTCTTTCATCCTTACCCATAAGTCCACGAACTCGCAAGGTCTAAGCCTGTCATTCCTTTAGGTTAGTTAAGCCAAAATATCTACATGGAATATTTTTATCTGGAGGAGTCCACTTATAGAGCCGCCATCGTCACAGGCTGACCAACACCCATGATGGAGTCAACCGGAAGGATAGGTTTCAACGGGGATGGTCCCAGATTCCTCCTGAAAAATTGGAGGAGTGAGACCCCCAATCCTCCAGAATGTTAAGCCACAGCTTTACCACGCAGCCATCGTGCTGACCTGTCATTCTGTCAGTCCGCGGGTCTCACTGTTTGTTCTGTGAAGTGTTCGTTATCCGCGTGTGTTCGTTAACCGATCACCCACTGCTACATCTCATATTTCTATCAGCGGAAATGAACTTGCACCTGATGATGATGCGTTACTATTGCAATTTATTGTTTAAAATTATATTAAGAAAGCAAGGGAATAAATAAAAGGATATCTGATATAAATAGAGAAGCATTTAATACAAAAATACAAAACGGGTAACACTTCAATTGTTTAGTAAAATGCATTTTGAAGGGAAGCTGTCATTTGACCTTGGTAATGACAATGATTAACGGAAAGTAAAGTAGGTTAAATGTAATTTACATATAAGCAAAATAAGTCTGTTAACGTAGTGATTGCTAAACACGTGGAACAGATGTCGGTTCTGACAAAACAGATGAATCAGCATTAAATATAGATTTAGCATTTTAAGTTTTATATAATCAACATTTAAATATTTTTCTAAAATTCTATTTCGAGTGATTTTTCTATTTAAATAATATTTTTTAAAAATTATACAGATTAATTTTCATCAAATATTTCGTTTATAATCATATTCACTCTTATTTATTCTATAAAGTTTCGGATAAAAAAACATTAACCAAGTATTTCTGACGGGAAAAAAAAAACCTCTTTACTCTGCAGAATGTAAAATACGAGGTGACAAATTAAGTCACCAAAGAATATTGAACCCTTCCTTTATACATGACTGGCCACGTGGAAAACCTTTTCTTTTCCATATATACAGTGAGTTCAGTTCCGGGCCCCGAGTGGAAATTTTATTTCGGAATTCCAATCCCGGCGTCATTCCTCGTTGACTATCCTTTACAGGTGGCAACTCGCCAATTACTAATCAACAGAATAAAGAGTGGCGTCATCTATTGACAGAAAAATACTCCAAACGTTTCTTTGGTAGTCAATTCAGCCAAAAAAAATGAAAGTGTCGGTGGGAATGGCTCTCGCCAATTACTAATCAACAGAATAAAGAGTGGCGTCATCTATTGACAGAAAAATACTCTAAACGTTTTTTTGGTAGTCAATTCAGCCAAAAAAATGAAAGTGTCGGTGGGAATGGGAATGTCTTGCCATTTAATAATTTCCGGTGACAAGAAGAATCAGAAAAAAGAATCTCAGTGTTGAATGATGTTTCTATTAGAAATTCTTTTTAAAAATATTTACTAACAAATATTTTCCGCTGAACTTAACAGAATCTCGGTAAATCGTATAATAATTTTCTCATTTTAAAGACATCCAATACATTATTTCTTGACTGGAGAAAGTCCATTATGGAAAACACGAAAAGAAATAAAGTTTTCATGAATTTAATATTCAGCTTATGACAATAACTTGCAAAACGCATTTCGATATTAATTAATGGTGTTAACGCTAATGTTTAATTATTTGA
The DNA here is from genome assembly GCA_000484575.1 of Olivierus martensii. Classification (NCBI taxonomy): domain Eukaryota; kingdom Metazoa; phylum Arthropoda; class Arachnida; order Scorpiones; family Buthidae; genus Olivierus; species Olivierus martensii. The sequence continues at coordinate 11,588 of AYEL01087275.1, read as the reverse complement.
TTATAAATAAATTGATTAATTTTCAAAGTGCAATTCAGTGTACTTCGACAGATTATTCTCTGTAGACACAAAGGCATTTTAATGTTCTTTCTTAACGAATGCAAAATACGTTAGTTCACCAGCTATGTAGTTTCGGTATCCGCCATTAATAACTTCTGAATTATCCAGTGAATGACTGTAAAATTTGGTACGATTATTCTATCATTAAAAATGGTCACCATACTGCGTTTTAGTAAAATATTAAAAATTTATAGTGTTTAATTTAAGAGAATAAACCACAATAATATAACGAAATAAGCAGTAACTTAAATAATTCTCTATCGCCTGTCAAAACCTTCTGTTCGTCAATGAATTCCGTTGAGAACAATGGCAATTGTTCTACGTGCCAAGTCCACGTAATCACAGCTGAAAATTTGAATTTTAATTGCAGAAATTTTGTATAAAACACCGTGAGTTTAGCAGTAATTTCATTGTTCGGAATCACCGAAAACCAGCGAGATGAAAACTTTCTACTGTTTAGCCATTATTGGTAAGTAGCCTTATTTTAAATTGTATATCTACAATATGAATTATAAAGCTAGTTTTATCATTTTAATATTTATACTTATATACAGCTATTGTGCAGCTATTATAGAGCAGGGTTGCAGAGTCAGATAACAAATGATCTGACTCCGTGGTAAGTAGCCTTATTTTAAATTGTATATCTACAATATGAATTATAAAGCTAGTTTTATAATTTTAATATTTATACTTATATTCTTAATGTGTTTTATGTGATGAACAATGGATGCTATTCTTCTTTCATTCGTCCGTTATTAAATAGCCAGATTATTTTGAGCGTTATCACAGATGTGCGGTCATGTTGGAGTCAGTCCACATGATGTCATGTACAAACTAAATCACTCGAGGCCCGATTCCCTCGAATCGATTTTGGTTTTCCTTTGGAAAGATCCGAAATCTGTCTACAACTCAAAAGTTGATTACGGTGATTCGAGATCGGTTTCCATCGTCTACGATTACTAAGAAGATAGACTCTTTCATTAAAAAAAAGTCTCGATACTTAGTAATCGGCGATATTTGAAAGTGGCTTTAAAAATTCACTATAGATCATTAACCTGGTTTCAATCTCTTTTAAGAATCTCTTGGTCCCACTCCTCTAACCAGAATAAATTCTATCAAATCACAAAAGTAAGAATTTCCAAATAAAAAGCGTCCTCCTTGTCTTTCAATCCCCTGTTTTGGGCTGTTTATGAGTTTCATCGTTGCTTAAAATTAAGGTGTTTTCTTAATTAACATGTGATTAATTTTGAATGAAAGTTGATTATATTGTGTACTTATTATTGCTACTTAATAATTTACCTTTTAATTGGCCCGGATTTTAAAATAATTTTTCATTAAATTTGTATATTATAATATTTTAATTGTATAACCATAAAGAGGAAATTTGTTTGGTTACAGGAATCGCTCTTCTTGGAAGCGTCAGCGCTGCCGGTAGTATTGATTACTCAGTAAGTATATATTGCTTACGTAAAATGCATAATTATATAAATCCAGCCAATGGTGTCGGCCGGATAATGGTGTGGAAACATCCTATACTTCTATCTGGAGAATTCAGATGCAATTCTAGATCATACATCTTCCAGACTGTTTTAGGTGGAGACTCTGAATTCAGTGCATCTAACCACATCTTTCAGTGGACTTCGGCTGACTGGAATGAATTTATTTCTTCTTCGTATTAACGTCTCTTAGCTGCCCGATGATTTCTAAGCTGGGAGACCTGACAATGATCACATCTCTATGTATTCAATTAAATGGAGGCTAGGTTCGATTCCAGCGGACCTTGACCCATCCTGAGAAGAAAATCTGGAGTTGTAGGTCTTGGGAATTGATCCCGAATCTTAGGATGAAAGAAAGTCTGCTTCTTTCGCCATCATCCGCCGACCGAAGTGATGTCTGTTATTATTTTTAATAAGAAATAGTTTCTAACTTATTTTGTTATAATGAAAATTATTCGAGCAATATGTGAATTTATTATAATTTTTCTTTATTCTCCCATTTCAGTGTTTCAACTTTACGGAATGTTTAGATATTCTAATTGAAGAATGTCGGGATGACGTTGGGATAAGTCCTATAAGAATTTCCGAAGTTAGATTTGCCGTCCATTCCAAATCGTCACAACTCTCTCGACGCTCAAATAACGGTGAACAATGCTCAATATTAGGTAATATCGGCGATATTATTAAAAAGATTTTTGAAGAAAATAATAACACTGTTAATCAAACAATTATTGGCACCATTGATTGCATTTTTAATAAACTGCAGTGTATTGCAAAGGAATTGGAAGATGCGAATATATTACCTACACTTGTAAAGCTGCTTAATTGCCTTCTTAAAATAGTTAGTAGCACATTAAGTTCCAGTATCGTAAATAGTTTAATCAATCTTATTAAATATATTTTCTGTGGAAATTTCACCGACAAAGATGATCTAAAATGCGCTATAGATGATCTGCTAAAAAGTACTAATCTGGAATGTTTGAAGGAATTTTCAGATAAATTGTTAGAAGACTTGTACAAAGAGCTATGTAACTTAGGTAGCTCATCTGATGGATCTAGTGATCTACTCAGTAGTTTACTTGCCTTGATTCAGAAAATACTTAATAGTCTAGGATTAGATGACTTGTTACCTGGATTATTAGGTCGTTAGTTAGGATGACTGGTGTGTCCAAAGATGTAATTTGGATATTGTTCATTTATGACAATAAATTGGCTTAACTTCAAAAATGTGTTTGCTTTTTAATTGTTTTGGTTAGGTAAGGTTGGTTAAGTCTACATATCGGCAGCGGACATATGCTAGCCATCACATGCTGGCCAACCGGATGGTTGAACAATGGGGTTCAATGTGTCGAGCCCGGATACATGAAAAACTGGAGTTGTGGGACTCAAATCCTTCAGGGTGGTAAGATATAGCTTTACCACGAAGCCATCCGGCCGACTTTAAATTGTTTTAATTATTTTATACTGCTGTTTAACTTTAGAAATACGAAACGATTATATACACAGGAACACACCACCAGTTCTGTCCATAACTAAAGAATGAACATCTACATACCTGTTTGGAAATCCCGTGAAAAGATTACGCCCGGATACATGAAAAACTGGAGTTGTGGGACTCAAATCCTTCAGGGTGGTAAGATATAACTTTACCACGAAGCCATCCGGCCGACTTTAAATTGTCTTAATTATTTTATACTGCTGTTTAACTTTAGAAATATGAAACGATTATATACACAGGAACACACCTCCAGATCTGTCCATAACTAAAGAATGAACATCTACATACCTGTTTGGAAATCCCGTGAAAAGATTACGAAAACTATCCAAAACTTTATTGCTGTAATTTAAACAAAAAAAAAAACAGTTCTATTTCTTTAGCGTTTAAATACGGCCAACGATAATGCTATAAAACTGAAAAGCTATCTATTTTTACTAATCAAATCTCTCTAAAAACAGACATTTTAAAAAGAAAAAAATTAATACAAATTTTCATCTATTTATAGTAGAAATGAAATTCTCAGGAAAATGAAAATGAATAATTACATTTCAATATGGCGGTAACGGAAGGGAATATGCTTTAACGACATTAAAAGAGTTGTAGAAAGAACTAATCGGCTGCTCTTCATTTAGATTGGCGATTTATAATGACAGAAAATGCGAGAATAAATGGCGTCGATATTTAATTTCAATGATAATTTAACGCATTATGATAATATCTGCGCTTTGAACTTTCCAATTATAAAAGAAACATTCCCATCATTTTCAAATTTCCTCACATAATTCATTATTATTTTGAAAAGTACTACGATTTCGGTGGGCGAATAGTATTTTCGCGCTCTCTGCCAGTTATCGCAGTAACATTATTAATAATAGAAACATTTAAATCTATTCCATACAAAAATCCTTAGTAATGCAACCAAAATTTTCTTTGGTTAGCTTAGTACTACTATAAGGTTGTTGAATTAATTGCATACTCAATCTTACTGAAAAGTTTCTTCCTTTATGGATACATTTTGAGTATTTATTATTTTAAATCAGCACTGTTTGCCACAAAATATCCAAACCAAATAATCATCGGAAATTTAAGTGTTTAACATTCATTCCGATCGGTAAAGTAAATGTATCGATAACGTGATTATCACAAAACCGAGTAAAGTTAGCTTATTTGTCTTTATTTAAATCGAGTTTATACGAACAGAATTCGATCTTATATCCAAGTGTGCCAAAAAGTGGACGCTTTATACTCAAACATTAATTTATAAAGTATCGATATACGTTAATATAGCGCAATCTGTTAAAATTTCCGATATTTTCTATCTACGAAAGATTATTAATTTTTTGTCAAAATCAGATCTATGCGATTAATGCGCTACTCTAGTTTTTGGATGTTCGAGATTTCGGTATTCAGAAGATAAACAGTGCTTCAGTTAACTTTATAACTACTTTTATTTTAATCCTTCCTCCATATTTCTGAAATAATAATTCCTCACAACAGATGGCGCCAGACGATGCGGCGCTTTAAAGTACTAGATAGCGACACTCCGCCATGTTTTTGCAAAGAGCAGCTTTGTCGTCTGCTGGTAAAACAATAAATTGACATATTTAAAACATTTAAGTGCATTTTCTGGTCTGCTGGTAAAACAATAAATTGACATATTTAAATCATTTAAGTGCATTTTTTGGACTTAGCTTTAAAATTTCACTATCACCTATAATTTCTTTATTTTTTTAAACTTTATTTATTAATTTTAATGCTCTATGCATGGCCAGTAATGAGAAGAGATGAGGACTACACGGGCAAAAGACTTATGAACATGAAAGTTGAAGGAAGGAGGAAAACAGGACCACCCAAGAGAAGGTGGCAAGATATCATGGATGACGATCTGAGATCAAAGGGTCTCAGAAGGGAATGGGCAAAGGACAGAACGCAAGGAGAAAGCTCATCAAAAACAGCGACCCCATATAGAAATGGGAAGAAGCTTGATGATGATGATGATGAATGCTGTATGTAAGAAGAGCATTAACATAGTAGAACAATATTGTAACCATCGTTACAATATATCAGAACATTATACTCTCTCTCTTTCTCTCTATGTATATATATTTATTTATTTTGCATATTAGAACATCAATATACATAATATTTTAACAGAGCATTAACATGTTCTAAATATTAATGCTGTATGTTAAGATATGGTCTTGGATATGGTACAATACTCAATCATTTTAGTATTTAGTTTTTTAAAGGGTATACTTTAAATTTTGTAGTAAATGGATTCTACGGTTTGTAACTCTATCGCAATTTTGTTATAATAGTATATCTCTAGACACGCACAGCATTAAAAATAATAGAAGCTGGTGATAGATTTTTGAAATCTGAAATGTATACTTTAACATGGATGGAGTATGATGTCAGATGATGATGATGATGATGATACATTAGTATAACTCAAATATGTGTACATATGAATTGTATGGTTTATTGATAAATTAATTTTTTTGTAAAATACAATCAAAGTTTAATGAATATACAAAAGTATTTTTGGCAAAAAAGAAATGTTTTATAAAGAATATTTATTTAAATAAATACCACTGGGATATAAATAATCAATAATTTGTTTAATCGATAATAAATTATACATCCCTAAATTACATAATTAAATTTAAAATCTATAAAAAATTTCATTTAAAAATTATCGACGGAAATATTTATTGATAATATCACTTGAATCAGGGATTGTACCTGTTTAGGCATGTTCAATTATATTTTTCATTTATTTTATTTAGTATATTAATTTTCGAAATGGATATCTCTTTCGCTTTTTGATTTACCTTTATATTCCACTGCACAACAGCCCGTCATTTCGATAAAAAGTTATGATATTTACACTCAATCCACTATTTAGGATGCACTGATGTACAACCAAAACTGGTTTCTTTGCACAAAAATGGCAGAAAGAAGATCACGTGATACTGAGCAACCTATGGGATCTCTACGTTGTCGGCAAATGCACCGGAAAAGGGTGTCGCTACTTTCCCTATCTAGTACTTTACGGCGCTTCTTCTAATGGTGGATAAACTACCATTTTTCCATTTAAATCATTTAATAATTGAACTAAAAACCTCATCTTTAACTAGACAGAAATAACAATGCCTACACAATCTTCGTATTCACAAATGTCATAATAGTATTGAGATTACGAAATTCTAGAAAAATTCAAATTTTATTTAAAAATTTTCTAAACAAAGTTCAATCACCATTTACAGTTTTTCTTTTTGGATATACATCCCTGAATATTACTATTATTCAGCTTTGTTATCGTATACATACAGTATAGTACAGAGTTTTCTTTTTTAAAAAGTATCGAAACGAATGAAAGGAAGAACACTTTTGATGATAAAACGGGAAAGAGAAGGTTAGTGATTACGCTAGAGCAAAAAAAACGTATGTGATTGAGCGACATAAAAGAGGGGCTCAACTTCTGCTTTCGAATTGGCGGTTGGTTTGATGATGGTATGAGACGCAATTCCACGTAAGTTATTAATTTAGATGATGGACAACGATGTAAAATATGGAAATAAATATTTCTTAAACAGTTAGTATTGTGTTTATTCATCGTAAGGCCAAAATCTCACAAAGCACGAACCAATTACCATATTTTACATATACAATAGTTAATATCAATACTTCTAATAGTGCAAGAAATTCGTGGAACCTATTATTCTCACTAATCGAGGCCTACCTGTATATTATGCTGTCGGTATCGTTGAAAACCAAATACTTTCCAGAAGTCGTCTATTGATGGACAGAATATATATTTTCTCTTCTATTGGTTGCCACTCTGTAGTTGCTTTTGCAAAGTAGTTATCATTATATATCATTATAAAACAGTAGTGTTCAATCTTTTTTCTATGCGAACTACTTTTCTATACTAAGTTATTCGGCTCTCTTATAGGCTAGATCACATTCCCCCAACCTGATAGCTGATTAAGGACAATTACGTAGTTAAATGCGCTCACACACTTCGGAGGATTCACTCTCCCAGCCCTAAAAACTTTTTATTTGTGTTTTAAAAATTTGTTTTTTCACTTTTAATTATTTTAATGCAACAAATATATTGGAATAAAATATTTATTTGTCTGTTATGGAAAACCAAAGTTAGAAATAAACCACAGATTGATTACAAAACTCATAAGTTACAGAAAATGCTGGTTGATTAAAAAAATTAATGTGAAATTTGGCATTGCTGGAAGCTGGCAATGTTTTCATAGTCAAGTTGAAACAAAGAAGTGGCCAATGGCAGACAATCATCCAAATGATCATTTGTAATTCGATTTTCTGATGTTTTATGAGGTTCATATTTGAAAAAGAGGATTCTGATAACTATGTCGATCCGAAACACGACAGAATTTTTGGTGCAATATCAGTTAACTAGTTAGACTTAGTCACTCTGTGCCCAAACATAATAAAAACGATTTTCATTTAGTTAGCATATCCTTGTATATAATACTTTTGTTTGTTTTTCTCTAGACCAGCAGGTCTCAAACTTTCCCACTTGGCCACCCCATTTACCCTAGAAAATATTTTCGCGATCCTGAGTATAGAGGTATATAAAGCAGGAAAACGAATTAAAACATTCGCTAAAATATCTGCCACCCCCAAATTTTGTTACGCGATCCCATATGGGCTCGCGACCCACAGTTTGAGAAGCACTCCTCTAGACCAAACTGAAATTTTCTTTACATTAAATTGGCAACTAGCAAACTATCGATTTACCGATTCAATTATTTGGGTAATAATTATAATTTTTATCTTAAATAAAAAATTATAATTCCTGAAATGAACAAAATATTATTTAAATTCTAAAATAAATTAAATGTTATTTAAATGCAACATTTATGTAGCCTGGACGCACGAAATGCAAAATGAACTTACGGCTCGGGGAACAGTCAACATTTTTCGATCGAAAAAGTCAAAAATTGAAGTGAAGTAACAAAAAGAAATATACAAACATAAACAGGAAGTAAACTATGATAACTTAAATTAAAATTTATTAATGAGATTGGGATTTATTTTTCTAAAAGACACGATTAAAGATTCGAAACGAGAAAAAATAGTAATGGTGGCAATTCCGGTCGCGGGAGTTCGCACATGCGCAGAAACATGGAATTCATACGCTTATTCCTTTACAGTGGATGATCGGATAACGAACAAATTGGATAACGAACACTTTTTTGAAAGATTTTTATGTTCGGTTAACGAACACATGTTCGGATAACGAACACTTCATAGAACAAACTGTGGGATCCGTGGACTGATGGAATGACAGGTCAGCCCAATGGCTGCGTGGTAAAGCTGTGGCTTAACGTTCTGGAGGATCTGGGGTCCCACTCCTCCAATTTTTCAGGAGGGATCTGGGCCCGGCCCGTTGAAACCCATCCTTCTGGTTGACTCAAGACAACGTAAAACAAATCAAAGATTTATTAAAGAAGGCAAGAGAGAGATTTTACAATTTTTTGGTCTTAGAATGGCACCCATACCAGGTTGAGGTCAATAGGCTTGGGGATCTCTACCACGACACTGCTATTAATCACTTCCGAAAAATCCTGAAGGATAGAGAAAAGCAATCGATATTGAACAGATTCTTTATCGGAAAATAAACGTAATAGATTTAAATGCAAGATTATGTATGTATACATTATTATTATTATTACATATAAATAAACGTAGTAAGCAATTATATAATTTTTTTTATGTTTTTTGGGTCTCCGGAACGAATTAATCAAATTCCCATAAAAACCTATGGTAAATCGATGATTGGTTAAAGAACAATTCGGATAACGAACATTGTCTTGGAAATATTATATTAATATATGATATTAGAAACTTTTCATGTGTATACTTCCAAATGATAAGAAAATTATTGATTTGACAATTTTAACGATAAATAAATAAAGAACAGCAATGCAGCTAAAGCCAAGGTTCCCAAACTTTTTATCCTGCTGCCCCCTTTTTGAAAAAAAATTACTCACAGCCTCCTTTCAGGAAAAAGAAAACACGGACTCTCTTGTTGAAATCAATAATGTAACCCTTTGTTTTTTAACTTCTTTGGGCCATAGCCCACTATTTCAAGCAATGATTCGATGGCTCCCCTCTTAGGTGAAGTAAATTATAATATATATTGAAAAAACAAGGACATGTTTTTAAAATTACTTTATTAAAAGATATTAACAATATGTATTGGTATTTTGCTCAAAGTTGAATAACAAATAAATATTATTAAATAAAAATTAATATATTATTATTAGTGAAAGGGCTGAGTTTGGTGTAATAACAGGAATTTTTCGATATTTTGTGAGGTATTTTCATTAGCAATTTTAAATCGATCATCAGACTGATCGATCATCGAATTTGGCAGAAATAACACAATACAAAACAGAAAAAACACACTACAAATAGCAAGAAATGTTATATTCAGCAAACAACTGGGCTCTTGTTGAGGTCCAGCAATATGGCTGCCAGTGGCTTCGCTTTTTTCTGGCAAGTGACAATTAGCACAGTCTATCCAGTTTATATAAATATCGATGGATACAATTAATTAATTATATAGCTTCATTTGTTTAAAAAGTTAGGCTTTCAAATTTCTAAGATTTCTATCTAATAATTATTGAACTATTCGATAAATTGTTGATATTTTTGGTTCAACGTCTTAACTTTTTTCATATCAAATTCTGAAAAACTGATATTTTAACTTTCTAGCTCTATTGAACTACTGAGATTTTTAAAGACTCAACACTAGTGAAAGTTATTTCTAATATTTTCAGAATTTTATTTTGCTAGATAATTAGATGGCCTATTCTTGTATGAAAATTAAAATAAATATCTCGAAATAATTCTGTTTTAATCTTGTTAACATTACAATACAGAAAATTGTTTGTTAACTCTAATTTTCTAATATCGCATAATTTTATGTCCATTAAAAATATTTTATATATATTTTCTCCTTCAAAATAATCTGTAACATTTCAAAAAATTGTTCTAGGTTGGAATTCTAAATTCAATTTAGAAGATTTCATCTCACTAAAATTTATTCCTTTAAATATTGGTATATTCTGCAAACTGTAATATTTGTGCATACGACTAACTAACATACGTGATTCCTTGTGTAGGTTATACTTTCTTTTGAGTTGTTAAAGCAATTAATTAATAAGTTTATGCCATTTGAAGAACACAGTTTGACATATCTTAGGAGCCTTTCTCTGTGTTTAACGAATGAACCAATCCTTCAGTATTCTTGTAGATATAGCTGATCTATAGTGATTGTTTTATGTTCTCCTCTTCAAGAATTTTTCTTTTTCCAGTAAGATGCAAATTTTAAATGCGGTCTGCTAATCAAACCGGGGATGTCAACCATGGTCCTTTAAAGTGAACGAATTTGGACCGCAGGCTCAGATTTATTATTAAAATTGAATAATGTGTTGTATTATCATCCTCCTATTCTTCTGATACGGAATTATCACGAAAATTATTTTCTCTGATGATAAAAAAAGACGAATGCAAGAACTTCAATTCTTTTCCTTCCACTTCATTATCGTTATAAAATATGAAATAATATGCATATTTCATATTTTATATTTCCACTTTTATGAAAGATTTCTCTGATATTCTTCAGCCTAAATATTAATATACAACATAAAATAATTAATTAAAAATTGCTCATTATATGATGGCCATGATATCCATCGAATATTTGTGTCAGCGAAATGAAGTTGCATCTGATGATGAAGCGTTATTTTTGCTATTTTCTGTTTGAAATTAGATTAAGAAAGCAAAACAAAATAAATAAAATATCTGATATAAAAAGAGAAACATTTATTCGGATGTACAAATGGAGTAAAACTTCAGTTTTAGAGCAAACAGTTTGGAAATTCAAGAGAAGCTGTCATTTGTCATTGATTAATCGAAAATAAAATAGGTCAAATGTAATTTGCATATAAGCAAACTATGTTACCCTTACAGCAGCTAAACACGATAAACAGATGTCAATCGAAAATTCTGGCAGAACACACGAGTTAACGCTAAATACATTTCCTGCATTTAAGTTTTATAAAATTAACATTTAAATATTCTATTAAACTGCGATTCGGAGTGATTTTCCATTTAAATAATATTAAAAATTTGTACAGATTTTCATCAAATATTTGTTGATAATCATTTCACTCCAGTAACAAGATTCTTTTTAATAGGATCGAGAAGATAAACTGCTTCATTTCCTAAAAGCCTGAAAATGAGTATCACTTTCAGGCTTTCATTTGGAAAATTTTTGAGTTATATTAAGTTATTATTCAGTTATTATAGATATTAAAACTTGCCAAGTAAAAGCCTGAAGATGTGACACTATTGAATTTACTTCAGTATTTAAATCTGATTTTTCGACATTGGGGTTGGAATTAAACTTGGTACCTCTTTTAGATCTCTACTCTTTTTGGTGGCCAAACAAACTGGTAGAATAGAACTTGGCCTATTTTTTC
>AYEL01087274.1:0-15125 GCA_000484575.1 Olivierus martensii | reverse complement strand
GGACCCGCAGGGACTTGGGCGGTCGATTGGAAAACTACAGAGCGCCCACCTGCGAGGGTGGTGCAGCCCGGCTCTACCGACCCAGAAAGAATTTTTTCACCTAGGGCAGTGTCAGGACTACCCTGGTGACCAGTTCGTGTTCTGCCCGAAACCGCTGGGCCTCTCTATAGAAAGCCCAAAAGAACGGAACAGATATCGAGGCTCAACCGAGGCCCAAAATAACGAAATAGATATCAACCAACCTCCCCATATCTCGGGTAAGGGTTTCCCACACTCTCGAGGGCGCCCGCCTTGACGTAGCGAGACGGTTTACCGGCTGTCACTATGCCCTTATTTGTACAACCGCGCCGATATGTCCATAGGAGGGTTTACCGGCTGTCACTATGCCCATATCTGTACAACCGCGCCGATATGTCCATAGTGTCAGGGAGAAACTAAGAGGTTGTCAAATGCTTGGCGAAATTCTGGCGAAGACTACCTCACACCACGGGTGAGCGTGTGCATACGTTGGTGTGTCCGCAGTGCGTTGAAAGGGGTGAGCACCCGAGAACAAGCCGTGGGAAGTCCTGGCCGGATAATTCGCTCCGGATATCATTTGACTTTCTATAGAGAGATCCAGTAGAGTCCCTGCGGGTCCTGGATTAAGAATTGGTCCGACGTATGCCCTGCGTGAGGTACGAGTCCTCTATAAGGGTCCCAATCCCAAGGCGTTGTACCGGTCCGATGGAATGAATGGTGAAGGGATAGAAGCCGTTACGGTGCCCACCTGAGGGTTGGCCTTGCTCGGGCTGAGTGGGTTCTACCAGAGGCCGGGGAAGCTTGCTTCCTAGGGAATCATAAAATTTCCGGGAGTTGATCCGAGCGATATTCGGCCATGGCAAGGCCATGGAGCCCGGCCATTGCACGGAGTCGGTCGATATCGTCCCCACTGATGAATGGTGAAGGGATAGAAGCCGTTACGGTGCCCACCCAAGGGTTGGCCTTGCTCGGGTTGAGTGGGTTCATCCAGAGGCCAGGTAAGCTTGCTTCCTAGGGAATCATAAAACTTCGGGGAGTTGATCCGAGCGATATTCCGCCATGGCAAGACCATGGAGCCCGGCCATTGCACGGAGTCGGTCGATATCGTCCCCACTGTGGCCCACCAGTCTGGCGCGGACAGTGGGCTACATCGGTGATCAAATCGGGGGAGATTCTCGGCCTTTTCAAGTTGGGTCGGCTGGTCGTCATGCCTTCCGCCCATTCGATGCGATTATTAGTAAGGATTCTGCTCTTGTGGAAGGTTCCGGTATAATATACTCTTCCGTCCTTTCCAGAGTCCTTCCAACTTTCGCGATTTTTCGCGGCAGTTGCGCCCGATTTTAGTAAGGATTCTGCTCTTGTGGAAGGTTCCGGTATAATATACTCTTCCGTCCTTTCCAGCGTCCTTCCAGTTGTCACGATTTTCGCGGCGGTTGCGCCCGAGCTTTGGTGTCCTAAGGATTTCCCATTTTTGGGAGAACTTGAAAACCGTAGAGTTTTCGATCCCTTCGGGGAATGTCCGGTCGCTCAGTAATGAGCACCAGTCTGTAGCAAATTCACAGCCTCTTGTGTCTCCGCTCCCTCTGTGGTCGGAGGCAATTATCGGCGCATTAAAGGTCGCTTCGGCGACACAGTGCATGAGATGCGAATGCTGCGTTCTTACCCCTAGGCCTGGCAAAGCTGAGCGAGTCCGCCGTATTCGTATTTCGTTCGCTTTGTGGATCAGATTGGTGGTCAGGCGAGTCCGCATCCCTAGTTGCAGGCAATGATTAAGTCGAGATTATTCTCGCAGATGTTAAGTACCCTAGTAGGTGGAGCAGGGGAAAAGCTTTGGCTAAAGTCTCAGAATACGACATGAACCTGGGAGTCTCTTAGTGTATCCAGACACTGTGACCTTATCGGCCCGGCTGCGGTTGCACAGATACAGACATAGTGTCTGCCGGCACAAGCCCTCTCGCTACGTCAAGGCGGGCTCCCCTCGAGAGAGATTCGGCCGCCAGTACCACTATCGTTTTTTTGTCAACAGATGACGTTTATAGATATCATGAACAGATGACGCCACACTCCAAACTATTTTTTTGGTCAACAGATGACGCTACTTTCCACTTAGTGAGAATACTAAGTGACGGGGCGAAACAAGCCCTTCCACAGGCTGTCCACCCCTGCACTAATTTTGTTAACAGATGACGCCACTTTCCATTCAGGGAGAATACTAACTTTGTCAACAGATGACGCCACACTCCATTCAGGTAGAATACTATGTATTTGTCGATAGATGACGCCACTTTCCACTCAGTAAGAGTACTAAGTGGCGGATTGATAACGGTTGATTTTTTTTGTCAACAAATGACGCCACATTCCTTTCTGGTAGAATACTATGTGGTGACGAAACAAGCCCTTCCACAGGCTGCCCACCCCTGTGGAGGGGTCAGCCAGATTGTAGACGGGGATCGACGGGCCGGGTCCGGACCCTATGATAAATATTTTCAAGAGGTGGGACCCGAGACTCGAACCGGGTCCTCCAGAGTAAAAAGCCGAAGTGTTTCCACGCGGCCAACCCGGCCGACAATCGTACTACTATCGTTAACTGATGAGGCTAGCTTCCAATTAATATTGACTAATAAGTTGTAAACTATAACAGCCCTACCACAGACTGCGCACTTCTATAGAAGAGTCAATGGGACTATGCAGGACGGGGAGTCATTGCTCGGAACCAGACTTTTTATATGAATTTCCTAAAGGATTGTGTCGGTCGGATGGCCGCGTGGTAAAGCTATGGCTTACTACCCAGATCACATCTCCAGTTTTTCAGGAGGAGTCCGGGCCCGGCCCGTTGAACATAATCCTTCAACCATCCAGTTGCTCATCATGGGTGTTGGTCAGCGTGTAATAGGGTCTAGAAGTGGCCGCCGCCAGATACAGAATATCCCTTGTGAGATATGGCGGCTAAACTAATCTAACCTAAAGGATTGGATGGATTTGAGCCCGATGTTTGAATAGTAAGAGGAATCATTTTCAAATCGAATGGTCTAGTGGAAGCGAAAGATTCACTACCATATAGTTTTTTTGAGCACCAAGCAATACTTGGCCATATTTAGCCGTCAATCTGAATTGGTAGATTATTAGATGATGCAAGTTTTTCTTCCTTTAGTTTTTTTAATCTTTATAAAACTAAAAATAAAATTATGCATGATAAATTTTTGAATGATCCGTCTTTTAGGGATAAAAAGGAATGTAGTGTTACAACTTCCAACAATATGACATTCAAATTATCCTTGTCTTGACCTTGTGCTGGCGTCAGAAAGGCAATAAAAAGAACAGATATATATGTTTTATTATTTATTATAGGGACAATAGATTTGCAAGTACGACTATGATTTATCCAAAATTGTATTCTATTGGAATAGACAATATCTGGGGTACTTTAAGCTTATATTAGATCCTAATACTAAGCTTTCACGAACAACTTCTTCAGTGACTGTTAGTGCAAAGAATAATGATCCGGTCGGGATGGTTAGCAATTGTGAAGATTATCAGGAATTATATCAACTTTCGGTTAATTCATGTAGTGAAGTTGCGCATAGAGATATTCCATCCTTAAGCACATTTGATTTCATGGTTTTAATATTTTGAGAAGTTTAACGCAACTTTTTGCCCTACAAGTACCAAATGATGTCAAGCGGAGAATGTGATTCAATGAGTACTCTTCAGAAAATTTGAAAGTGTGGAACCCGGGAATTGAATCTAGATCCTCCAAATTGGAAGAACTAGATGCTTCCACTATGCTTTTTGCTGACTGAGTTAAAGTTAGCGTAAATTATTCTCTAGCATCTTGTGGTAATTTCTATCCTTTTGAATCTGTGGATAATATAGGACTATTATGATCTTATTCCTGTTTAGGAACCCTGACGCAATAACTACCAGATATGGGGAATATATACTATACAATATATTAAGTATTATGAAACAAATAAACAAAATGTGATAAATAAATTTTATTCAAATTCATTTTTCGGCATGAAATTAATCTCATGATATAGAAAACTTGGCATGGTTTTAAAATGTCATTTTGAATTTCCTATTAGCTGTAACTACCGGTTATTTGTTTTATAATTATTAGTTAAACATTAATCGGTAGTTTATTTTAAGAAATTATCAATTAGCCTTTATCTAACAATTGCAGAACATATAATTCATAATTATTAGTTAAACATTAATCGGTAGTTTATTTTAAGAAATTATCAATTAGCCTTTAACAATTGCAGAACATATAATTGGTAATTAAAGCTAACGGAATCTTTAATGAAGCATTGTAAAACCGGGCTTTAAGGATTGTTATTTTAATAAATTTATATATGTAAAAAATATTGATATACAATTTTTTATTTTATTTTATCCCACCTCTCTATGTGCACATATTTAAATTACACTGAAACTGATATTTCTAGCGGATTTTTAACGCAGTATCTTCGAAAAAAGAAAGGAAGAGTCTCCATGTTTCATTATATTGTGTTTCTGTTCAAAAGAATTATAAAGTTTGTAAATTTTTCAGATAAAATAGTTGATTAATTAATAATTAAATACAAATAATCGTTAATAAGAAATTTTTTTATATTAGATTAACTATTCCTGTCATATGTACTTTGGCAATTATAATTATTTTACCACTTCTTGTGAACGGACCACATTGGCAATCCATTACACGATTATCGCACAATGCTGAAGAAAATTGGTGGAAATATTTTTTTCATATACATAATTTCTTTAGAATGGAAATCGGAGTAAGCAAAACGTAATATCTAATTTTAAAAATTTAGATAAATTTAAAAAATTCTATTAATTACAATTTTATTTTAACAAATGCATAGATAATTATTGTTTTTAAATATGAACTTTTATTTTAAAAAATTCTGTTTTTATATAAAGCTGGGAACTGATTTCTGGTTTTTAAACGTATTAGTGCAACTGACTATTATTACTTTACCATCTATGGTCATTTTAGAGAGGTAAAGTAAAATTTTATATTTGATTTTTCTATTATCATTCAATGAAATTATCATTTTTTATATAAATAATTTACACACTATATACAAAGAATGATTGAGATATTGAGTTATATTTATATGAAAGCTAATTCAATAAATTAATTGTAACAATATAAAATAAAACTTATTAAATCGGATTTATTATACTACGTTCACACTAGCGAAGTTAATAAGGATAAAAAGTAAATCCAATCAAGTTAACCAGGAATACAGTAATCGGAATAATTTCAGAGTTCACACGAGGCTAAATTAATCGAGATTAACCAGTTCGTATAGGCAAGTGGCGCAATATTTGAGAAAAATTTTTTTCAGAATGGAGATAAAATATCAGAATTTGGATTTATAAATTTAAATCATTATCGTATTAACTTAAATGATATGATGGCTCATAATATATACTTAAATTTGTTTTGTTCGACCTAAGGTCATCTATATATGATTTTCAGATAACGCTGTAAGTAGGGTATGCAGCGCCTGTGGCAAGGGTCAAACTTGCGCCCCCCATTTTTTTCATTTAAAGATAACAATGCTGAAACTGAATTATCTCAATCAAAATAAGTTGATTTTGAATCTGCTGTAAGATATTTGTTTGAATGAGCAAATAGATTTGTATAAATCCCTTTTTATTACTTTTCTTTAGGCCTTTCCATGAATTTTCACTGAAGAGGCACAAACCCAATGAGTCATTGTAAAGTTTTACTTTATCAATAAAAATAGCGCCCCTTCTTGACAGCTTCTTGACACGCCTTTGGGGTACAATTTGGCCGCTCTTACCTATGAATTAGACATGTGTCTTCATCTGAAAATTGTATCACAATTTTTGGCTTTAACTTGCTAATGCTTTCTCGTACAAGGTTTTCCACTTCTGCCATTGTGAAAGCTTTGTTGTTTGTAACAACAAATCCTTCAACCTAGCTTCAAATCATTTGTATTGGGCTACATGGCCAGCTAAAGCTTATACCATGTCAATTCGGAATGCAGAAAACTTATCTTACACCGAATTTGCAATCTCCAGCAATTCTGCTTTAAGTTGATGTGGATGCAAATTCAAATTTTTGGATGTTAACTATGTTTGTATATCTGCTTTTCGCATAAATTTTGTAGGAATGTACTCAACACGCACTGAACGATACGATGCGTTATTTAATACAATGGCATTGCTGGGTTGAATGTTTCTCAAAAATTTTTCTTTAAATCATTTCTCAGAACAAGTCCCATTCATTTCTTTATGCTATTGATAGTTAGCAGAATTATTATTTGCACAGACATGCATATCCGCACCCAGAGCAAAGCCTGATTTGCTTTCTGCATGGATCAATATAAGGTATCTGTGGGGCAAATGGACACGCTAGTGATATATTTTAGAATATTTCGAATATACTTTGTTAAAATAATTCTAATATTTATTATTATATTCGTACGATCTAAGCTATCGTTGACCTAACATTTACTTTTGTCAGTAGCGATAAAATTTTGTAATAATTGAGTTTAACAAAGAATGCACGCTACCCGTTTCCCTACACTGTAGGCAAACGGACAGCACTACGAGCATATGGACATCTGTTTTCTTAATCACTGTATAACTGAGAGAATAATGGCAAACAAAATATGGATCATTTCCATTTTTTATAAATGATACATGATGTCTTTTCAAGAATAAAGGCTTTGCGTACAATTTATATTATCTTTATATAGCACTCTGTATCCTTGGAAAATGTTTTCTTTATTAAGGTTTAAAGAAATTACAATACAAATTTATACTACTTGGGTTTTTCCGCTGGTGGCATCAACTTTGTTAACTTCACCTTCCTCTATCTTAAAAAAATGTGTTGACCGAACTTGGGAATCTCTACATTGGGCAATACTCGCCTTCTTAATGTATTATTTAGAATAATATATGTTTTAGCTGCAGTTGTTAATAGCATTCCGTCAATTTGAAAAGCTTTCACAGCGAATATCATGTTTTTTTCCAATTAATTATCATCGATTTGAATTCCTTTCACCATTACGAAGAATATCTGTAAAAGTGTAATTAATATAGAGAAGGCCAATAAATAATACGAGATACAAGTAATATAATGCCATATATTAATATAAATATGAACCTCCTATAAATAACATTTGATAAAATACATATTTTAAGCTTTCAATGGCAAAAAACACGTGTCCGTTTGCCCCACCATCAGTTTTGCGGCTTTAAAGTTACAAAACTAAAAAATAAATGGCAGCAGGTCATTAGTGAACACGGCTAACGATTGGAATGGCTTTTAAGTTATCAAGCCACCAAGCATAGCATTTTGAAACTACGATTAAATATGAAACCCTTATTTACTAAAACATAAATTTTACTTCCCGCGAGTTTAAATGAAAATCTCGTCTTGCCTGATAAAGTTTTTAAGCTTAATTACAAGTTCCTTTAATATTTCAATGGATTCATTGGCGAAAAAATAAGCACATATATATATACAATATATAACATACTTCTAATATATAGTTGTCAGTTTTAATATCTTAAATATTGCTAATTTTCTTAAATTATATTTGTTTGCCCCCATGTCCATTTGCCCCACAGTTACCTTATATCTTCCAACTTTGCCTGAAGGGCATCTTTAAACCTGTAGACAAGCCTCTTAAAAATGCATTTTTGCTATCTGTCACTATTGAATTTTGTCACACCTTGCTTTTTTATGGCATACGTTTATCCAGGCTTCAACTAACTAATAAATTGTTCTTCCTTCCGCACTACCTGTCTGAAAGAGTTTAGGTATTTTCGTCTCCATATTTTAATGTCATCTCGCTCGATGAAATAATTTATGCGCTTACGGTTATAGTAAAAAATCCAATATTTTTTAGAATACTTTGGAACGTTCTAAGTGTAAAGTTCGGAAACTCATTATCCTCAATTACTTCTTTCAAAACTTTATGAGTAACAGAAATTTCATTTCTTTTATAAATGCTGTGTACCTTCAAACGAACTGCAGTAAATGCAAATTGACTTGACAAATGTTGTGATGTCCATGAAATCACATTGTCTTGATGTAAGTAACAAACAAGAAAAGCTACTTTCCATTAATTTTATGTATAAATGTAAAAATTTATTCATTGTGTAAAGTGTCCCTATCTTTATGCAAACCTTGTAAAACAATTTTTTTTATGTGATTTGTGTAATATAAGTTAGTTAGAACAAAAATATATATGATTGCCATTGTTATTTAAGAACTTTCATTGTGACAATAGTTTATCAAAATAAATTTAACACTTTTCAAATAAACAGAAAATTTGAAAATTGGAGTGTCTTTACCTGTTGCAAAGCACTGTATATTTTTGCATTTTAACGCAGTAATTCACTTTCATCAATATTTTTTAATAAGAGCATTGCAATTTCTTTTGTTTATTTAATAATACTATATATCTTTTAATTTTAATTTATTAAAGCCTATGTTCGCTTACAGTATCTAGAATTCATTCTATTGAACAAATTTCGCAGTATTTATTAGTATAATAAATGCATCTAAATGGGATATATATTAATCTCAGTTTATTTCCATGTAGAAGATTTTGCAATTTTTTATAATTCTATAAATTTGCTAGTTCTGTTTAATTTTCAGATGATAGAAATACATATTTACTTGATAAGTAATTTTTACATAATATTTATTTTACAGATGGCCGAAACTTGGAAAACTTTCTTTAATCATAATGATCGTGATAGGTTTGGCATCATATGTTTCAGTTATGATGATTGGAAAAGAATATACAATAAATGGATATTCTTTCGACTTTGTGTATGTATTGTGATTTGTTTACTTGATTTAGGTGTTATTTATTTGATATTCACTTTGAGAATATTTTAAAACGAATTTACTACATTACACGTTTGCAGTAAAAGCAATAATGATTTTTTTTTTCGTCTTTATAAACTGAAAAATTTTGAAACTATTTAAATTCCGATATAATTAGTAATAATGTAGTTTTTAATATTCGAAATTATTTTCAATCAAATTTGTTTATACACAGGTCATTCCATGATAAGAGGTCTAATTTTGAGAAAGTTTAAGACTCAAAATTGGAAAACCATTATTCTTGTAGTTCAAAATCTGCTCTTTCAAATGTTAGCAGAAAAAATTAAACTTAAATTATCAAACACTGAAATATTTATTCTCAAACATTCGTCAAAATTGACCAATGATCTTATGACCTTTGAAACAAAATTTTTGGATTTAGCACAGAAATCTGAACAAACCTATTATCAAAATTGACCAATGATCTTATGACCTTTGAAACAAAATTTTTGGATTTAGCACAGAAAACTGAACAAACCTATGATTTCAGAGTGCTAGGTATTATGATTATGCAACAATCGTATTTCGAAATTTGAAAATTATTCGTGACTGAGTTAAAATCTGGGCCTCAACCGCATCATTTCCTGAACTGAAAAATTACACAGCTTCCTCTGATATATGTATGCATATTCACATCAAATTTCAGCAAAATTGTAGAATATCCAGCAGGGATCCCTAGATCACTTGACATGGAATGATCCACACTTTATTGAATCATATTTACATTTAACATATATTTTTATTTTAGGAAATATTTCTTAAACATGATTAATGTTCATACTAAATCGTATTATTCTCATCTCAGTACTTATTGTTTTGGCTTATTAGTTGGCTCATATTTATCCGATACGAAAGAATTGAAGCTAAGAAAAGTAAGCAAACTTTTTTATAAATTTTAATATTTAAAATTTTTACTTTACAGTATTCATATATCATTTGTATGAATTTTTGTATCAATTAAATCTTCATACTATCACACTTTTTTATAAAAGATATTGTTTACTTCACGTCTGGAACATACGTGAATCTACAAAGTGATAGTTGTTATGAGGGATTTTAATGCATTTTTGGTGTTTAAAACATAATGCTATGATTAAACAACAGATTAAATCTAAAATAATACCAAATTTAAAAATGGGAAAATCATCAAACTTATATTAGTTATGAGAAACTTGTAACGGGCATGATAATAATAATTATACTTTAATCTTCATACTATCACACTTTTTTATAAAAGATATTGTTTACTTCACGTCTGGAACATTAATCTACAAAGTGATAGTTGTTATGAGGGATTTTAATCCAATCTTTTCAATAATGCATTTTTGGTATTTAAAACATAATGCTATGATTATTTTCCAGCGCCTAGTTGAAAGTGACAAACATTTTGGCCGGAGCTGTACAATCATACAATGAAAAACAAATTTCCTTCCTTTGCAGCTTGTGGGGTCAAAACGGTTGACGTAAGATGCGATTTAATTGCTGACCAGAGACTATTATATCAGGTTTTTTATACCATGTGTGATAATTTATCGCATTCATATCAAATGAAAATTTTGAAAATAATGATAAAAATTTTGATTCCTTCCTTTGCAGCTTGTGGGGTCAAAACGGTTGACGTAAGATGCGATTTAATTGCTAAGCAGAGACTATTATATCAGGTTTTTTATACCATGTGTGATAATTTATTGCATTCATATCAAATGAAAATTTTGAAAATAATGATAAAAATTTTAATAAAGTCTCACGAATAAATGATACTCAGAGTTCAGAAGATGTTGGAAATACGCAAAAGTAAAAGTGATAAGAGGAAAAATATAGATGTATATAAAATACAAGATATTAATATGTAGTAAATAAAATATATATATACATATATATATTGTATAGGTAAGAACTCCTCAGCCTTAAAATATGAAATTCTAGCCAGGAAAATCAACGAAACACTTTTAATTATAAATGGAAATATTCTACTCTAACTTTAAGAAATTTTTGCTGCACTGATAAACAAAACCTTTGAGAGAGAAAGGATTTACTTAAAATTTTCTTTGTCGTCTCATTTCACTTATTCTTCACAAATTTATATTTATAATAATTCAGATAAACAGTCGCAACAATAAAAAGGGGAAGGAAATGTGGATGAAATCCCACAATATGTTGTAATCCACTTTTCCTTTTCAATTTAATTTTGATTTAGAAAGTTAATTTATTTGAAGTCCACTTTCGAATTCAATTTCTTTAATACAATTTTACGAGTTATGTATTCAAAATACTTTTTAATCAATTTTAATGAAGTTTAGTATTACAAAGTTCACTATATTAGCCTACGTCTTTCATAACATCCCAAATATCTAATAAATTCTTCTTATGTGAGACATCACTTTGATCAAGGATTATTCAAGTTAAAGATAAGCTCAGTTTAGTATTACAAAGTTCACTATATTAGCCTACGTCTTTCATAACATCCCAAATATCTTATAAATTCTTCTTATGTGAGACATCACTTTGATCAACGATTATTCAAGTTAAAGATAAGCTCTTTCATTCAATTATCGATCGTACATAGTTGTGTTTCTTAAGGTCTCTCATTAAAATTAATGTTTTTTAATGGCATTTTCAATAAGAAATCTGAACTCATTTCAATGTTGTTTTTATTGGCAGCGTATGTATTGCACAGAAATTTGTCCTTATAATTCAATTTTTTATTTAAAAAATATAAAGTTACAATATTAAACAAATACAAGTATATTGGAATAATTTATCATCTTTAAGGAATACGTCAAGTTTAAAATAATGAATAATTTAATGAAAATAAATAAAAACATGGAGGAAATTATTTCTTATCGATTCCATTTCCCCAAAACTTAACTAGTAATATCAGAGAGCGATTAATATTCCTACATATCTGGTGTTTATTACTCTCATTCATGCATCAGAACATTTATACAATAGTTTTGATTTATTCTTATGTAGACATAATATCGTCCATTAGTATCAATGACTTGTTTGAAACAAAGCAATAATTAATTATTACCTTCAACGTGTATTGGGTACGTAAGAACTATTTCGTATAAATAACATACAATCTGAGTTTTTGAATAATTCTCTATTTTATAGTCAATTAATAAAAATGGTAATACAAATTTCTCGCTTCAATATTGTTATGCATTCATGCCTTCCTAAATTTTGCCTTTTAAAATTAAAAGATTAATGTAAATATAGACTTTAAAATATTTTTGATATTACCTACTCAATGTAGACGAACTGACAAAGTGTTTCATTATTGGAAATTACAATATGCATACTCGATAGTTGTAATTTTAAAATGAATAAAGACTTTGATTATAGCATTAATTGCTATCACGTATTCTCGCTCAAATTCATCGTCACAAATATCCATAAGTTCAGCATACCATCACTAACAGAAACTTTAGGAACAATTTATTCTCTATGACTTAAAAAAATAAATATTGATAAAAATCTAAAATAATTCGAAATTTTCCTAGTTCTTCTTGTATCAATTCAACAACTCTTAGTTTTGGAAAGTTTCAATTCAAAACTCTAACTTTATTCATATAGAGAATAAAATTGTCACAATTGGGATAATTGTTTAAACTTAATGAGTTTAATTTATATTCCTTGATTAGATCAAGATTGCAAATTAATTTGGTAATGCAGAGAATAAAAATCAGGAATTTATATAAAATATTAAAGCCAGGCGTTCAGAGAGATTTCAAATGAATAAATATTTATAGAGTTTAATAAATTTGTTTCAGTAAAATAATATATGAGATAAAAATAATTATTTTAATTATTATAATACAAAATATTCATATAATTTATCAATATTTTTTATAAATTGGTGATATAGTAAAAAAAAAACTTTATTTTTTATATCTTTTTCCAGAAAACAGTTATATTCCTCTGGATAGTTACTGCTATATTACTGGGATTTGACGTATTCGGTTTGCATGGTCAACGACTGAGATCATCATTTCCAAAATATGTTATTATCCAAAGATTAATTTCACCTTACATATGGACTGTAGGTATAGCTTGGGTTTGTGTAGCCTGCATAACAGGACATGGCGGTAAGTAATACAGTAATGTGATTCGTAATTTTAGATAATTAATTTCGTAAACTAAAGCCGTAGTGGAAGCATGCCGTGCTTCCATTCTGATGGATTGGTTTCAATCCCGGGTAATTTGATACTCGGGATTTGTCCCCCCTCTCCCCCCACAGTATTTTCAAATGGGACTGTAGTACCAATTTATTGAACTTCACTTTCAGTTGACGACTAACCCATCAAGAGATGAGCGCGCCATGATATGCTCTGTAATGTTCGTTGCTTAGGCTGAACTCACACGGACCACACAGAACCACGCCACAACCACAAAACGGTGGTTACCGTGTGGTTGGGTTGTGGCCGAAATTAGCCACTCGCGAACCACTTATATGCGCAGTCGATAAGGGACTGCGCGTATTATTATTATTATTATTAAATAGAAGGGACTGTACACATAGGCTTAGTCCAAAGGAGAAAAGGGAAGGAAGAGAACAAGTAAAGCAGAAAGAATCCTAACCATAGGAGTGGGCTAGGCCACTAGAGGAAGAGAGAGGAGTTAGCAACCAACACCGCAAAGATCCAAGAGCGTCCGTAACCGCATTAATTAACAATAATACAACAATGTAAATTTACATAGGGCAAGATGTGATCCAATAATAGCTTCGGCACAAGAATTCCGTTAATAATTGAAACATTTTTAAACAGATGGAAAGATGTTCAGAACATTAAATCTTGAGAGGTTATACATCAGGAAAATCTTGAGAATTGTCTGTTGTACAAAACAGTTACAGATGGAAAGATGTGAACCAGTTCAAAGCTTCAGCTGGAAAAAAGAATCCTATCATTTTCTATTTAAAAAGATAAGAAGGTAGAAGTAAAGATGCACTAAACAATAAAACTGAAGTTAATCATTAGTTCTATGGGGAAACTCATTTTCCAAGGCTCTAGAAGTTTTAATAAAATGATCCAAAGCCTGAAAAATATCTTTGTTCTTAATTAAGATATTTGGATTGCAAGGCCAGTTGTGTCCGTTAAGTATCACCGTTTTCATAAGTTGCTCTCTACTACTTTTAAATTTATCACAGTGAAAAATAATATGGAAATTGTCTTGAATAGAGTCTCCGTCGCATTCACAAAATGGCGTGTTATCGAATCCAAACCTATGAAGATAGGATTTGAATTTCCCATGATCTGTAAACAGTTGGGTGACAAAAAAGTTTGTTTTAAAAAACTTTTCAGAGAAGAGATCTTTGATGTTTGGGGCAAAGCTGTAAAAAGTTCTTCCAGTATTATCAAGGTCCCATTTCTTTTGCCAATTGTCGACCAATATATTGAATAAAATGCTTTTGACCATACTCAATGGGATTTTGCTGTATGAAATTGGAGTTAATATCACCAACTTTTCTGGCAAGCAGGTCTGCTCGCTCATTGCCGGAATTACCCGAGTGTCCAGGAGTCCAGTGTAAAAGGACCGAAACCTTTTTAGCAATCTGATTAATTTTGTTTCTGATGTTATTTTACAAGCAAGAGGTAATTTTATCATTACAGATAATTTGTAGTGCAGCTCTACTATCTGAAACTATATGAATATCAGAGTTTGTGTGGTGATTCATAAGAAAGTCAAGTCCTTTTTTGATTGCAAATAACTCTGCTTGGGTAATTGAACAGTCTTTTCCAAGTCGGAAATATCCTTGGTAAATAGTTTATCCTTATAATAAATAACCACTCCTGCACCAACTTTTTCATTGTTTTTAGAGCCATCTTTATATAAGAAGAGATCGTTTTGGTTTAGTTGGTAATCAGTTGTAAAAGTTAAAAATTGGTTATCTGCAGGGAGTGATTTAATTTGTTCAGAAATATATTCCATTCCATGTTCGTTAAGTAAGAAGATAATTTGCTCACAGTCTGTAGGGATATTCTTAGAGTAACACTCATCAAGAGGGAACTTCTTGTTCTTAAAAAAATCAGTGTGACAGATTAGTTGAATCTTAAGGTAGATAGGTGGGATTTTAGCCATAAGCAGCAGTTGCAGCTCTATCAATATAATAATCTCATCTCTATCAATATAATAATTGTTATTATCCATGATAAAGAGAAACCTGTGGCTTTGTTACTACTAAAGTTTAATCATATTCTATTTTCTTAGCCAAAGA